>PRKT01000764.1:0-53639 GCA_003671525.1 Saccostrea glomerata
TGTCTTTTTGCACTTATATATATCAGCACATATTGAGGTATTTCTTCACAAATGAAATTGCCATGAATTATCAGCCAAAGGAAGAGAATTCTATTATAAGCAAATTCTATAAATCAAATAAAGTTGTTATTAATGATGAATAAATTTTCTTTTTGTAAATTGTATACGTTATTGATTAATAACAATGTTATGCCTATATCACAGTTGCAAAAGTCAACATGTAAAAATTAACGTTGCTATTGTGACGTCACATAACGCTGCTTTGACGTAGAACGACCTAGGTCCCCCCTTAATATGACCTCCTTAATGCTCACTCATTGTGACGTCATGAATTTCTGTATTGTACCAAAGTTAAAAAGACATCAATTTTCATCGGAATTTTCTTTCAGAAAAAATAGAGCGCATCACAAAGATTTTGAGCATTTTCCACAATTAAAATATTTAGAAATTGAAGTGAGCAAGGGCTGCGTACACTACTTTCTAAAAGAAAACATAAGCAAAAAATGAGTCATTTTGAATTTTTTCTGCACAGAACTTAATATACACGAAATATACCAAATTAATAATGTCATATTTTCAGAATGGCCCTCCATAATTCATGCCATACCGGGTATTCTTTAATGATTTATCATATTTATCTACTCAACTTATTTAAAAGCCAATTTCAATAACATTATTTTTTAGGGCACAACAAAGCCCAACCCGTACTTTCTTCTTATACAGATTTATACAGATTATTACACAGATACAGTACGTATATGCAAAATATGCACCAAAATGTATTTAAAGACTAAAGCAAAATAACTATAAATTAGCGGAAATGTAACAAGTTTATGACCTTCCTGTGAATCTTGTATTTCCTCCATTTATGATCATTTAAAAATAAACATGATCCCACCTCTGATGTTTTGGAGTTCTGTGTTTGCCCTGCTCCTGTTTTGAATTTTGTATAATGGACTTTTGAGCTTGAATTCTGCTCGTTATCTTCATATATTTTTTGTACAATATAACGGTACAATGATAATACAGTATGTAAATAACGAAGAGTCAAAATGTTCAAAAGTACTTTTTATAGATACAGATTTGGAGCAGAAGCAAACCAGGACCTCTTAAAACATCAGAGCTGCCATCGAGTAGTAAGCATCCTCCTTAGACATGCAGGTTTTCATTAACAATTTTAGGCCATCATTTTCGCAGTAAATTGTCTATGCATCTTTTCCTTTTCTTATCTTGAAAAAGAGTAAATGACGTGTGTTCCGGTCAATAGGTTTTTTTTTACGTTTTTTTTTTTGTACCTGAATCCTCTTCTGTTTTCAGGGGCCTGGGTTTTCCCTGCTCAAAATTTGTAAATGTTTTCATTGACTTTTGAGTATGATCAATTTTCGTTTTTGATCATGATGACAAGCATATACAATTGACTGATCATATGTTGTTTTCCGTCCCATTCGAGAATATTTCACTCATACTGAGATTTCACCATATACCGGCGAAGGGCTTCAAATTTTGACCTTTACGCGGCAATCAGAGCTATTGAGCAGTAAGGGATTTTTTCCGTGCCAGCACCCTCTGCGACACCGGGCTTCAGTTTTTAATTAAGGCCTCATCCAAAGGACTCTTTCACTTCAAAGTTCTGAGCGCATGGCGAAGGAAAAGTTGCTCCACATTTTTCTCGATTTAGTCAGTTGCCAACGAGATTCAAATTCCTATAAGAAGCCTGCGATAGGTCCTTATGATGTTTTAGAGGTCCGTGTTTGTACTGTTATCGATTTGTATCGATTCGATAGACATCTGAGCTTAGTTGTTTTTTTTCAATGTCCATACTGTAAAATCATATTTTTGTGGGGAAGAATTTTCGTTATTTTTTTCATGGCATTTTTTTTTTATTTCTTGGAGGACTGGGCGATTAATTAAAAATAAAACTCAAACAAAAATGAGTGATTTACAGGATTAATTTTTATCATATTTAATTTTCAACACATGAAGATTTCCTGCAGTTGATATGTATTTTTATACTTAAACAAGAGGCCCATGGGCCACATCGCTCACCTGAGAAGCTTTGACCATTCTGTTCTTTACCAGATTTCCCCCTTGTTATACATGATGCATCCCCACCCTACCGATATCTGAAATATCTTTAATTAACGTTTTAAACTGTGGAAAGGGAACATTTCCTTCCAGCATCTTTGTGTGCCTTGTCCTAAGAAGGAAACGAAAAAGAACTAACACCAACGACTGAGGAAACAGCCCAGAATCAATCGTTTTGGGGTCATTTAAGATAAAGTGGATGAAAACTAGTTTGACTGTTGCTTTGTTCCATGTTCACAGGAATAGTTTTTGTCATGTTTTAAAGTGAATTTGTTTTGAAAACATGTGAATTCACTGATATTTGAAATTCAAGGTAAATGAAATAGATTTTACCCTTTTTCTAAAAGAAAGATATCCGAAAAGAGAGAAGAAAATTATCGTTGAAGTTAAAAAGTTTCCCTAAAATGTACTTTTGAGTGTATTTTATATATTGTATATTGCATGAGTGCTCCAAATGCGAATATGCATGTTGATTTTATAAGGAAATTGTTTCACACACTTTTTTCCCAAGTATATAATTGCGATATCCTAAATTAAAAAAAAACAATCAATTATACTGTTATACATTGTTCAGTATAAGTGGGAAAATTTAAGTGTTGATGATTTACCTAATAGATGACTTTACCTTTTGTATGGAATTTTACATCTTTTGAATTTAAATGTTTGAGAAATGACGTCCATCTTTTTCACATGATTTCAAAGAATTTGTATATTTCAGGGCAACCAAAAAGAATCAACTTCCACTGACTTCCCACCACACGGAAACTTTTATGATATACGCGTAAATAAATGATGTCTCTACTACGAGTCACGAACTCGGAAGGCAAATACATGCGCTCTGAATCACGTAGATGGTATCATTAATGAATTCCCAAATGTTTATTTACATATATTCTTTGTGAAGCAAAAATAAGTGCGTATGTAACAAAAAGGATAGATCGTTAGGAAACTTTACTGCCTCGTCACAATGGGAAACGCTCCACCTCGAAACTCCTATAAGGTAGACCCAGACTATACCTCAACCGGAAGTACGGAAAGTTTACCTTCTCCAAGATGCTATCGTTACAACCTTACTCAAGGCAAAAGTCAAGGTCAATA
This sequence comes from Saccostrea glomerata, assembly GCA_003671525.1. Taxonomy (NCBI): domain Eukaryota; kingdom Metazoa; phylum Mollusca; class Bivalvia; order Ostreida; family Ostreidae; genus Saccostrea; species Saccostrea glomerata. Next base: position 3,184 of record PRKT01000764.1, read on the forward strand.
CGTCACGCCAACTATGACAATGAAGATATCATGTGAAAACTTGCAGCATATCTGTTGCAGTCCAGATGGATCGGTCTGGGTTTGCAGACGACCACAAATAATCCAGCTTAATTCAAAAGGTCAACATCAGCTCGTTTTAGAAGTCAAAATTGAGATTTGTGGTTTAGCTGCCAGTAACAGGGGCTCTTTAGTTTTTACAGATGGGAAAAACAAACGTCTCATCTGCACGCAATTCGAGGATGACGTCATCACTAAGAAGGTCTTGTCCACTGACGACTGGTACCCAATTGGTGTCTGCTGTGCCGAAAATGGTGATATCATAGTTGGGCTCTTTAAACCTGAGGAGCAGGGCAGAGTTAGTCGATACAGCGTAACCGGTGGAACGAGGAATGTTATACAGCAGGACAGTAGTGGGGGTCAGCTGTATAAATTTCCAGCTTTCGTCACTGAAAATGGAAATGGCGATGTTGTGGTTTCGGATCACCTCAGACGTGCTGTGATTGTTGTTGATCGGTGGGGAAGGTATCGATTCACATACACTGCAGAAAAGTTAAATCGCCCGGATGCTGTACCTTTCTTGCCATTTGGAGTCTGCTGCGATTTATTATTGAATATTATAGTCTCTGACTGTTGCAATGACTGTGTGCATCTAATTTCTGTGAATGGTGAGTTTCTACATCTGTTGTTTGATAAGACAAGTGGATTGTACCGTCCTGTGGCACTATCCATGAGCCCTGATGGAAAACTGTACGTAGGCGATAGAAATGGGATAAACGTTTTTAATTTGGACAGTAAGAAGCCATCTGATCAAGATGGAAAAGGTTCACGGACTAACAGTTTCTCCTCAATAGGTCATACCAGGATTTCTAATGACAGTGAAAAACTACACAAGTTACAGATTTTTCAAGAGATGTGTAAATCAAAAAGTTCATCAAGTCTAAAATTAAAGACAACTGGAGGCAACATCCACAATTACAACTTTGGAGTGGGAACTCCTTCCAGTGTATCCAAAACAATGACTCTTTCAAGCCTACCAAGAAAGAGGCCAAACATTTCTGTGTCTCCTACTGCGTCCAGAATTAAAGCAAGTACGTTACCAAGATCCACTGCTTTACTAAGCAAATCAGTTACCAATTTGAATACAATTGGTACAATTAACAAGCCAGATATCGTAAAACCATTATCATCATCCAAATCGTCTTTTGGGTCAATGGCATCATTAAATGCTTTAAACTCTCCAAAGCATTCAATTGCATTCAAAGATAAATCAAAAACATTGATGAGTAACCCCTCCTTAGTTAGCATGTCCCCTAAAGTTTCTAAAGCAGAATCAAAATTAAATTCAGCTACGCCATTACGTGGATCAAACAAGACTACTTCTCCTGAATTCTCGAAAAAAACGACTATGGAATCAATGTCCTCGTTTTCTAACAAGCCAACACCAGCAAAGCGGTCGGTGGATTCGTCATCTAATAAGCATCCAACATCACCACACATATCAAAAGCTACTCCAACTTCAAATGCAGATGCAAATAAACCAGTGGCATCAAAAACAACTACGAAACCAAAAATGAATGTGTCTTCGAAATCGAAAGTCACTGAAAAAAATTTAAAGTTAAAAGATGGAGTGTCATCAGTAGATTCGGCACAAGAGGTACTTGAGTCTTCTAAAACACAGGACAACAATTTCAGTTCAAAAAATGTGATTCGTGAAGAGAGTCGTAAAGGTCAAGAACCGAATCCACTTCAAACAAATCCAGTGGAATTCACGAGTAAAAGTTTGGAAATGAGCGAAAAAATCGCCAACAAAGAAACCAAATCAAAAATAAAGGATCCTTCACAAAGTCATTCGTGTACGGAAATTGACAAAAAGATACCTTTAAAAGTGTCTGCTGAAGGTAATCTATCGACGAAATCGTCGAGTTCAGATAAAAAGAAATTCAGAGATTCTAACATTTTAGAGTCTACAAGAATATAACAGAGAAATGTTCACTTAAAATCATAGCATCTTATTGGGACTTAATGAAAAGAAGGGGAAAATACTACTACATGTGTTCTAGTCCAGGTTTGTTCGTGGAAATGGGATTTGCATTTCTTTGCAACTTTTCTTTTTGAATATATGTCACGTGTAATAGGTGTTTCTAAAAAAAAATTGAAAAGAAACATTGTTATGCGCCTGATTGACTATAACATTTAAGGTCTTTGCTACTTCTATACCTTAATGTGTGAAACTTTTTTTGTGTACAGGAAGTATTTTGGATCTATAATTCAAAGAGAGGAAATGAAAAAAGAAAACACATGTCATTTTTAAAATTGTTTTAAAAGTTACCCTTCCATAAAATGAAACAATGAGATTAATTGGTTTGTAAAAGAGCATTAATATCATTTTAGCTCTACTGGTCAGAAACCAGAAGAGTTTATGCAATAATAAGGTGCCCGTCTAGCTGTCTGCTACTCCTCCTATAGGTTTGGTATAATTTCAATAAAACTTGACGCACAACTAAAACACTAAAACTCTATAAAATCGGTTGTTAATTTCAGGTAGAACTCTAACTTTTCTCTTCCCTTGTTAGAAGTAGAAGCCAGTAAAAGTACAGTAACTGTTTCAGACGGAAGATTCTGGCTTGAATGACTACGGCATACAAAGGGTACTAAGAACAAGTTTGTAAACTTGCTTGCTTTTGACTTATTTTAGGAAAGTTTTTTTTCAAGTTTAAATTTTTAATGAGGTCATTGCCTGAGTTTTTCGACTAGAGCCACGCCCCCTTCTTTGTAAATCTCAGCTGGGATGGTGCTTTGCCAGTTGACAGCAGACAAATTGCTTTCTGGATCTCATCGAACATGGGAACGGCGTCCAGTGACTGGTTGATGGGAACCTGGGCAGTCGGTTGATGGCTTTGTCGTTGATGGTAGAAGGGAAGTTCAGAACGCCATTGAAATGTTCCACCCACCTGTCGAGTATCTTTTCCTTCTCTGTGATGAGTGTTAACCGGTCATCACTGAGGAGAAGGGATGAGCCTGATGGAGTTGGCCCATAGACTTCCCCAAGTCCACAGTAAAAGTTCTTCCTAGGTCTGTCATGAGATTCGGCGTAGCGTTGGATCTCGTCAGCTTTGGCATTCAGCCAGGAGTCCTGTATATCCCGAAGCTTTTTCTGCACTATGCTGTGAGCGTTCCTCAGAGCGTCTTCTTGGCTGTGGAGGTGGGATCATCTATATGAGCCTTGTAAGTGCGAAGGTTGTCCTCTAGAAGCTGAGTGATCTCGGCATGGTTCTCATCAAACCAGTCTTTGTGGTTTTTTTGGTGGAGGGCCCAACACACTCGAAGGCTGTATTGTGCACTGTATTACATGTACGAAGTGTGTTCCATGCTGCTTCTACGTCATGATCATCCAGCACGGTGGAGTTCAGGTGTTCTTTCAGGGTGTCAGCAAAGTACTGAGAGGTGGAAGGCAACTTGAGCTTACCAACGTTGAGACGTTTTGAAGCCTTAGTCTACTGAGGACGTATCTTGAGTTGATCCGGAAGTTGAGAGGTGAAGTTTAGAGACTGTGAGACGGTGATCTGTCCAGCGCTCCGTGCCGCACATAGCCTTGGTGAACAAACGAACTGTCTGTCTGTCGCTCTTCCTGACAATGAAGTAGTCCTGATCCTTATTTTCTTCTTGTTCTCTTTGTTATTTCGACCGCATGTGCAGGGTCCCTATCAGCCGCGGTGAACTGGCTAGGGAAGGGTGGAGCAGGCAACGTTTGGGATAACTTTTCTAATCTGCTCCTCTTCCCATGGAGGTGAGCAGTGCGTTCCTAAAGAGGGCTGCTCAGTTGCACAAGTGGCTGTCGAACTCCAACGCTGCTCTAGTCGGTGAAGAGCGACCATATAGCCTGTGCCGCCTGTGTGCAGGTCCGCGAGTACCGACTTCGAGTGAACCCGCACCTGTCACCTTCGTTGCTTGCCTGTCGCCAAAGGGCTTTCGGGTGGAGGACAGAAGGGATGGAAGATGATCAATGACTTCCGCGATGAGTTTGATTAAAATGAAGAAGAGTTGCGCGTCGCTGACCTCACTCTCTCGCCCGCAAACATCTAGATCCAGTGGAAAGACAGATGTAAGGACGTCTGGAGATGAAGAAAGATACAGCAGATGAGCAAGCCCTCAATCACAGGGTTTGAGACCCGTCAGCACTTTGTGTAGAGAGTGCTCTCCTAGAGGGATCTCCCTTAAGAGTGTACGGGTTCCCTCTACCTGGACTAGTGAAGGGAAGGGGCGTCAGGCCATTGCAGGTCGTGCGACACAACCCACTGCCCAAAAAGCACATCCTGTAAACGTATTATATTTGGCTGTGTATTCTTTTTAGCGGCTGGATTCACTGTAAAAAAAAAACTAGTTAATGTCACGAAGAAAACTAGTAGATTCACTGTCCATACAATCACTACCTTAATAGTAGTTTTACCAGATATTGGTATATCTACTAGATAAGATTAGTAAATTTAGAATTTGATGAGTAACTTTCACTAGGTATCTAAGTATCTATACGACCCCCGCTCCACAACTCACTATCTTAACCAGTAAACTGAAAGTTTACTAATCACGAACAACGCTTTACGAAACACACTAGTTAAATTCACTAGGTTTTTCTTTCAGTGTAGCGGCTTTGGCGGATCGCAGCAACCGCTAAATCAAGTAGATAGGCTAATGTCTTGCACGTATACAAATAAATAAGAATATGAAGAAATGCGCTAAATCAAATCTACGCTAACTTATTCATAAGTCAATTTCCGCCAAATATCGTACACGCTAAATATAATACATTTTACAGTATATGATTATGCACATATGTTGCTTAATTTTGATGTAAAAAATATATAATATATAACACTTTTAACTTAGATAACATACATTGTCAAGTGAGATTAAATAAATAAAACATTTTAGGTAAAGGCTCTACTTGAGATCTGACATATTCACAATATCTTTGTTAAGTAAATAAAAAATATACGCACCGGGTAAATCAAGGGAATTTTCCTTCAATTTTCATTTTTAGGATAGGGATAAAGATTTACCATCAAATCAAGTTATATATATTTGTTACTTAAATTATGTTTTGAAATGCTAATACCTGATAAAAATTCTTTAAATAAAATGACCATGCAATATGTTTTTGTCACAGTAGTAATTTCTAGTAATTTTTTTCCTTTGATCAAAATTTCAAAATTTCGTATTCCACTTTTTTGATCAAGGGTAGATTTATATTCCTATATAATTTAGACGGCTCATTACAGAGCCAATATTGAATAATGACTGAACAGGGTAATAGCATGGTCTGCATTCAAAAGAATTTTCAAGAAAATATCATCCGAAATAAGATAGAAATTGCGTATTGGAAAAACCAAACTTCTTCTTTAAAAGACACGGCTGAGAGAACGAACAAGTTGGGCTGGTCTATATAAACAGTTGATACACCATTAAAGCCACAATAAATTGAATGCTATCATACATTTTCTGAAGGTAGAGATATATGTCATTCAAAAATTAACTATGAAAATTATTCACCCGAGATGGTGCCGATACCGAAAAATTCATGGCCTGGCTCATGGACTATTAGGGGAAATATGATAGTAGACATCTCTATTTCTGAAATCATTAGATTTTCCTTTAATCTGGTTTACGTATTGCTGATTTTTTTTTTCTAAGTGCATTACATTCATATATACATGTACCACTCCAACCCATTAATTTATTATCATATTTATTTTGTCTCTTCAAAAGTCTAAAAATGTTTTAAGTGGGCTCTTCATATTACATAAAAAACGATACAATGTATTGGGCATATCCTTTCTCATTTTAGAGTGTTTGTTCATATTTTGTACAAAAACAAAACAGACCTCGAAAACATGGGTGCATAACATTAAACTTAAAAGTGTAAGAAAAATGCGATCAGAGGGGTCGAATATGTTCATCGAAATTCAATAGCTGTCGGGGGCATCGCCCTCTGGATCCTCATCAGGGCTTAATCACAGACCCATTGGGGACATTAGGCCCCCTAACCCCTGTCTACTCTTTGCGTCCACATCAAAAGTGGCCTGGCTACGCCACTGCAGCCGGACTCTATTTGAATTGAAAAAATACTACAAACCCTCTGAATAACTAAAGGAAAATATGAAATATATCACAACTCATTCTTCATTAAGTAAAACAAAACTGTGTCATTTATGACATTAAAATTATGCATGGCATGCACATAAATATAAAAAGAGAAAACATTATTCTTGGATAATTTTTGTGTAATTATATTTTTTAAAAAGACGTTATAAACATTTCACCCTGTTAGAGAGAGAAAGGGGGTATTTCTTTTACATTAAGTTGAACTCATAATTCCTATTTTTTTTTATTATTTTAGTTTTATTAAAACAGTAATGCCCAGCAATATTTTTTGTTTATCACATGTATACAAATCTTCATTAATAAGGGATAAAATATCACAAAATTTAAACAGTTTACTGTAATTCTTCGATAAGAACAACCTTCAGTTCGCTTTCTGTTAACTTTTGGTTCTTATTTTTTCTACTGAATGTCACTGAAGATCACGTTATTCCCATTTTGATCGGGCTCGGCATCCATTTTCTCTTTAATTCTACATCCGGAGTAAAAGCACTCGGCGTCAACACATTGTTTTGCCGATCGTTAAAGCTTACACTGCAAAAGATCCATACAAATGATGAGGTAAAGTTGTGTTTATGCACATTCATGTACATTTTCATTACGTACACTTAAATACGTAAACATGTTAAACTGTATAATGCACTAGTTTGAACTAAGTCAGTACACAGGCCTCTGAATTTCTATCAATAAGCCGTTATATGCTTGATTAGAGTGACCCCCTCTATATATAAATACACCAGGATATACATAGAGGGGGTATATATATATATATCACTTTCTCTATTCAAGCATATAACGGCTCACTGATAGAAATTCAGAGGTCTGTGGTCAGTAAGTGACAAATCTTTGACTGATCTCAAAAGCAAATTTTGTAAACAATATTGGACTTTTGTCTTGAATATTCTTGTGACGATGTTGCCTGATATAGTCAGAATTTTTATTTCCACATTTACATCTTTATGATCATCACACATGGAACTTCATAAACACATAGATGTGTTGGCAGGAAATATCAATATAGTATAGAATTACAAATATAATCACTAAATGTTTCTCGAAAGGAAACAAAGCATCATCATTTGAAAAATAAATTGCTTAAATTAAAATTTTAAGATTGGTACACACAGGGGATTATAGTGTTTCCTTTCAATGTGGTCATGTCTATTTGATTGCTCACTTATTTTTACCTCTAGGAACATGAGAGGACGAGGGGGACCAATGAGGGGTGGAATGATGAGACCGATGTCCCCAATGGGAGGCCCCTTTAAACCTGGACCCCCGTAAGTGATTGGATGCTTTTTAAAAATATCACACAAAAATAAAATGTTTTAAGTTTAATGAATAAAATATTCAAACTTGGCCTTTGATAAATGCCTCACTAAAATGTATTTCCATTTAAAAATGATGTTTGAATCAATTGAGCATTTTTTTTTTTGGAAGATAAATATTTTGATACTTCTAACCTGTATACATCATATTTTTAATGATATGTGTCATGTTCAATGCTTCTTGTTGCAAGATGGAGGTGTTGTCAGTTGTGAAATCCACTTCGATTGTTTAAATAAAAGAAAGTACTATTCTTTAACAGGTTTCGGGCCTTCATTCCTCACATACCATTTGATTTGGTTCAGGTAAGTCATGATTATCTGATAAAATGTCTTTTTCTTCTGGTTTCCATGTTTTTCTTTTTTGAATATTTCCTTATTTGACTAATGCAGCATTTCTTATTTACATTGTACATTTTTATCATCTTTTACAGTGTGAATCAACATTTCCAAGGACCAAACCCACTCCTGATGAGAAAGTTTTTACAGATGTTAGTATTCATTGTTTCTTTACTTTAGATTCTCTACATTGTATAAAAAGACATTAAACTACTTGAAATCCTGGGATAAATGATAAACAGTGTTCTACAGTAAATACAGTCAAGTCTATTGTCTATAACTTCTAGGACATGAAGTACTAAAGCTGTCATTCAAATGTTGTTTAAGATAAAACTTAAACTCCTTTTCAACACATTGCCGGTACTAGTATATCTGTATTTTTTCTATAGGTGTTAGGGGCTACTGATGTTATTCTATCCACTAATGCAGATATTTTGCTACTTGTCTGTATCTTATTTCTTATTATAGGTATATAGGGATACTGATGTTAATCTATTCAGATATTTTGCTATCTGTATATTTTTTCGCAGTGTCTAATAAAGAGAAACAATGACCTGCATTCAGACACTATACCACGGAGGCATTCTAGTAAATCTATATTCATCCTACAGGTGTTAGGGATACTAATGTTGATTTATGCAGATATTTCATTATTTTTCTTTTTTCACAGTGTCTACTAAAGAGAAACAATGACCTGACCCCCTCGTCACAGGAGCAGGCCTCCATCCTGGCCCTGGTCACCAAAATACAGGGAGTGATGGACAGTCTGGTGCTGGCCCCCACCTCCTTTGATCCTGCAGTAAGTTACTTACTTGTTTCAGCCTGTGGTCAGTGATTTCCTTTTGGATGTTTTAAATATATTTTAGTACCTCTACTAAAAATTAGATCATTAGATGTTAATGTTTCGCTAGATACTATTTCCCCTTGACCAAGACTATTTTCCTCGACTCTGCCTCGGAAAATGATCTTGATCTTGAGGAACTGTAATCTTGGCTGCTAACTCTCTCAGTGATATAATTTAATTGTATATTTATTTTTGAATGTGAGATGAAAGACTTCATGTAAAAGTTTCCTTCAAAGAAAAAAGATGTAGAAAAGTTAGATATGATAGAAACTAAACTATACATGGGTAAGAAGTGGATTTTCATGAATCAACTTCATCAAATACACTAAAGATTAAGCTAAGATACCGGTAGATGAATCTCCCTCCATTGACAAATATAAGATACAGAGACTCTGAGTTAGTTTCTGTGTTTTCCTAGCATTAGATTTAAAATGTATATAATAATTTTTTATGAAATATTGCTCCAGATTCTTCTCAAGTCTGGCGTACATGCCTCTAAAGACATTTATGTGGTAAATCAAGCGTCTTTGTTTTATTCAGTATAACACAAGTTCTGTCAAATTGTTATATTTATGCTTTATACATAATTTATTCAAATTATCAAGTTATTTAATTTTATATGCAAAGATTTTTTAATACAAATTTACAGATTTCACAAATTGGATATTATTTACCACATCTGACAGTTCATTTTCAATGCTTTTCTTTTCTTCACATTTAAAGTTTGGTCATTTTATTTTTAAATATACATAAATCAATGTGAACAAATTTTTGGCATGCTTTAAACACTAAATGAAAAATGTTCCAGATAGATTTTAAACATAAATGATTCACATACCGTATGTCCAAATGCAAATATTAGATAGATATTAATAACATTTTTAGGATGCTAGGAAATATAAGCTGTTAAATTCTCATACAGTTAGTGAAATCTGTAATGTTTGAATGATTGAAATCTTATTTTTATATTTGTGTTTTTATTTCTAATGACATTAGTAATAGCTTGTGGTTTTAATTTTCAAAATTTTACCTTCTTGCAATCAGATGTTTAGTGAGATTCCAAGATATTGAAGACAAAGGGAGAGAAATGGATTTACTGTTCATTTTTTTTCCAAAGAATTTTCTTTTTTGTGACATAAGACTTCTTGAAAATGTTGAAAAAAATTTTGTATTGTTTTGACCTGTTGAAAATTTATTTTCAGAGCTTTTTGGAGTAACAACTCCACCATAAATGCTTTCATACATATATTGCATCTACTTGTTAACAGTTTTTTTTATAAGAAATAAAAGATGATGAGAGGGGAAAAAAATCAAGAATTAGTAGAGTTATTATCTTAAAATAAACAAATATATTTTAAGTGACACATTAGCTGTTTGGTTTTTTTTTTTTAAATTTTTTACACATATACTGTAGAACTTCAGTATGGTAAATAAGGATATTTCAAGTATTGATCATCACAGATTAATAGGAGTATTTTGGAAGTCAAAACCACATATCAAAGTATTTTAGTCTTACTATATTTGAACCCTTGATATTAGGGCTGGGCAATAATATCGATATTTCAATATATTGCAATACAATGACAAAAAATATCGTATCGCAATACGATTTTGTAATATCGATATATTGGCAATATGCTTAGATTAAGGAATTTTGTCATAAAATATAAAAATGGACTTATAAAAGTTTGTTATTTAAGCCAAACAGTAAGTCAGAAGTTGTTTTGGGGTAAAATTTCAGAGCATAACTTAAAATGAAATCAACAAGATTTTTTTCTGTGTTGGTTACTTATCATAGTTGTGTACATTCTGCATGTAAATTAAAGTAAATATAGTAAGAAAATGCCATTTTTATTACCTTGAAAATATTGCAATACATATCGCAATACATTAAAAAATATCGCAATATATCGCAATACAAATTCTCGGGCCAATACCCAGCCCTACTTGATATCTCTCAGTTTTTCTCAGTCCCATCAATGTTTGAGATAACAAGTTCTAATTTTTAATGATTTCTATGACCGGGGTTTATAATTTGTTCTCTTTTTTTCACAGCAAATAGAGGAAGTGAGACAGGTGGGCTCATTTAAGAAGGGCACCATGATGGCGGGCAACAATGTGGCTGATATTGTAGTGATGCTGAAAACTCTACCCACAAGTATGTATGGTGATTTGTTAAGCGTTAGGCTAGTAGAAATTGTGCCTACTACTTTAATGTTTATGGGTTGAATGCTCATTCAGTTATCTTGGGAATTAAAAGACTAAAAAGAAAAATTTGTTTAGTCTATATTACTGTTTATTCTAGACATATGCTATTACCAACATGTTTGTTTTATCCACCTTCTAACCCATTATAGCTGCCTATGTAGACCAATAAACTGTCATCATGAATTATTAAAAATAGAAATGAATTTATTATTATCTCTTTTTTTTTATTTTTTTTTTTTTTGTAAAATAGCATAAAATAAAAAATGAGCAAGTTTAGTTATAGACAGTTATATACAGGTTGGTTTAAAAATGTGTCTAGAATTATGGAGTGAAAGGTAGTCGATTGAAAAATGATGAAAATTGGAGAAAATCTTCCCAACTGGGCAGAAAATCGTGCACCATAAATTGCACCTTAATATTTGGAAAAAGAAAAATCAATTTTCAAGTGGACAGGGTTTTTTTTTACAGATGTGGAAACGAAGAATATTAAGTTGTGCTAATGATATGTTTATTTTTTATTTTCAACAGAGGAGGCAGTGGCAGTCCTGGGAAATAAGATTGTGGAGGATCTCCGGACACAGGACCCTGATGAAGGTACCACAATTCTATAATAAAATCGGATCATCTCCAAATCATTGGGACCAAGATTAAACTTTAAAAGATTCAATGCATTGAGATACCCAGTATAAAATATATAGAATATTGTTGGGGACAGCTAACTTACTTTAACATATCACTGGTATTCAAGATATTGGTATTTTAGATAAAGGTCAACAGTTACTGCACAATGTTATACATAAGCAAAGAAACTAGGCATTCTGTCTTAGATCATTTCAATAACAGGAAATTGAAAATATTCTTTTTAATTATGAATAAAAAAAAAATTCTCAATGGTATATTATTAAAAATAATTTTTAATTAAATTTTCGTTTGCAGTGTTGACAATGCTGACCAATGACACAGGATTTGAAATCAGTTCATCAGATGCCACAGTTAAATGTCTGATCACAACTATCCCTCCTAACCTGAAGAAACTAGACCCAGAATTACACTGTAAGTATAGACTCGAATGTACTCACAAGTATTCGCTCAAATCTGAGGAAACTAGACCCAGAATTACATTGTAAGTATGACCTCAAATGTACTCACAAGTATTCCCTCAAATCTAAGGAAACTGGACCCAGAGTTACACTGTAAGTATGACCTCAAATGTACTCACAAGTATTCCCTCAAATCTAAGGAAACTGGACCCAGAATTACATTGTAAGTATAACCTCAAATGTACTCACAAGTATTCCCTCAAGTCTAAGATAACTGGACCCAGATTTACATTGTAAGTATAGCCTCAGGTCTCAAATCTATGTCACAAATATTCTTCCAAATCTAAGAAACTTGACACAGATTTACATTGTAAGTATAGCCTTACTATACTTTGCACTCTAGAGTTTTTAAAATTCTCTGGTATTGTTATGAATTTAGAGTTATCTGCCCTTGGAGCAGAAAAAAAAGTGTATCACTCAATTTGTAATGAATTTATCTAATCTCAAAACTTTTATAGCCCAAGATATGTTTATTTAATTGAACACTCCATGTACTTTTACTACCTAAGTAAACAACAGTGTCTATATGTATTAAGTTCTCTTTTCTTGACTCCGCAGTGGATGGGAAAGTCATGCAGAGTCACCTAGCAGGAATCCGTCATGCTCGTTGGTTTGAGGAGAATGCATTCCATTCAAGGTTGTTATTTCTCGTAATTTTTTAACATACCATAAAATTATTGGAATGGGAAAGGGGATCAAATAGGCTTGGCCCATTTAGGGGATATCTATAGATCATATTATTTATACTGAGTTAAGTCTGATGACAATATAAATAGGAATTGACCTTTTATCATGTATTTTGTGAACAAGTTTTAATGTCACATGGGTCATGTTCCTTTAAAACATAAAGAGCAAAAAAAAACATGATTTTATTTTTCAGACTATGCATGTATTGATGTTTACATTATATTATTGCCTGCTCATGTTTTTATTGATTTGATTTTCCTATTGTAGTATCAAAGTCCTGATTCGATTGATGAGAGATCTGAAGAACAGATTTAAAGGATTTGAACCTCTGACCTCATGGATTATTGATCTGTTGGTAAGGTGTTTGTGTTGCATTACAAAGCCCACCCCAACTCCACAGTTTTGTTCATAATCCTTAAATTGAACAATATTAGTTATTTTACTTTATATTAAATAAATGAATAATATTTTTCCAAGGTTTTTCATAAAAAAAGTCAGTATCCTTTGATTTTGCAAACAGTGCATTAATCCTATGAATTATATCGTGAAAGTATTTAATACATGTAATATGCACATCAATTATTAATTACAGAATTGTTCTAAAAATTATATTTTTCTTTTATTCAGTCTCACTATGCTATCATGAATAACCCCACAAGACAGCCCCTACCTATCAATGTAGCCTTCAAGTAAGTGGATATATTTTTATTTTTGTTCACTGATTCAGAAAACATTATATAGTATAAAGGTGTGAATATAGAATTATCTACAGTCAAACTTTGTTATCTTAAATATGATGGGGCTGAAAAAAAAACGAGATATCAGAGGATTTGAGATATCGAGGGTTTAATACTTAATGAATATGTGGTTGGGACTTCTGCATTACTTCTGTATCACACATATCCATGGTATTTCAGATGTTAAAATTCAAAATAACAAAGATATCTGCAGAGTAACTTGCATGAATATTGTTAAGAAATAATGAAGTATCATGAACTGTAATAGATCAAGGGTGTTTACTTGATTAGGGGAAATGTATGCAAATAGAGTCTCCAGTCAATTTATTTTGTCCTATAATTAATTGCCAAAAATGTTTGAGTTTATCACAGATTGAGTAGATTTAAACACACTTTATTGTAGAACAAAGGGTAGATTACTCTAATGACATAAAAATGCCACAGAATCAGAACTGTTTACTGTCAAGTATATAAAGGTTTCTGAAACATCAGGAAGTACATAATTGATAGACACATTGTATGTAGGAACTGTACCACGTAATGTATGTACATTGATAACTCGTTTGACTACAGGAGATGTCTACAGTTGCTAGCCGCAGGATTTTTCCTCCCGGGATCGGTCGGGATCACGGATCCCTGTGAACAAGGAACAGTTCGAGTCCACACAGTGATGACCCTGGAACAGCAGGTTTGTACAGGAAGTTACATCATACACTGAATTATTACTATTGTTAATTTGTGTGAGGAAGTTACAGGGTCAAAGTATAAATCGATAATAATCATATAGGATATTTCCTTGTAATTCATAAAGTGTATGGCAGTTGTTTAAAGTAATAAGGAAAGGTTTAGCTATACTAATGGAAGTTGTTGTTTTTATAGAACACTGTGTGTGTATGTACCTGGATGTTAAATAATGTGTGTTTGATTGAGCATTGTACAATGGGTTAATAACTTTAAAGGGAAGCAACTATGTGAAGCTACACATTTTTTTTTCTAGAATATATGTATGGCATGCCAAATTCACAAAAATGAGAAAATCACAGTTTCACAATCGATAAACTAGGTTTATCGGTTGTAAACTATAGTTTACGGACTGTAAACTATAGTTAACAACGTTAATCTATATTTTACATCTGTAAACTATAGTTAACACGATAATCTATGATTCACAACCGTAAACTATACTTAACACCGAAAACTATCATTTGCGATTGCAAAACATAGATTATCTGATAAATACAGTTTCACGATTTGTAAACTATAGTTTACAAACAGTTAACTATAGTTAACGATCTGATAAATATAGTTTCACGATTTGTGAAACTATGATTAACAACTCTTAACTATAGTTTACGATTGTAAACTATAGTTTACAAACGTGAATCTATGTTTATCAACAAAATCTATTGTTAACGCTTTATTCAGACAGATAAACTTAGATTAGCATTCGTAAACTATAGTTAACGACCGTTAAATATAGTTTTACAGATGAAAACTATACTTAACGAATCGTTAACTATAGTTTACGAATCGTTAACTATAGTTTACGGTTTGTAAACTATAGTTTACAGTCGATAAACCTAGTTTATCAATTGTGAAACTAGGTTTATCTCATTTTTGTGAATTTGGCGTGCCATATATATGTACATGTATGTCATCTAAGTGATCTTTAACATCAACTGAAAAAAATATATATAAATTAAAATAGGATATTTTGAAGCTAATTAGTTAACAGTATATTTTACAAGCAATATCTCTGATAGTTTGAATTTGCAAAAATTGCTATCTTTCAAAAAAATAACACTCTGAATGTCATATCTTTAATTTTGCAATCTTTATGTAAGTAAAAAGTGCAACATTTTAAAAAAAAACCCACACACAATCTGACAAATATCAGATCTTTTGATACAGTCTAAAATTTTCATAGTCACTGTACAGGGACTGTCAGAAATTTAGAGCTCATCAAAAATCTGATTTTACTCATATTAAGCCTGCAAAAGTTCTGAATCATAATATTGTTTTTAAGAATGTGCGATTTTATCGGTAAACCGGTATATCGCGATTTTTTGTTGCGTGATACGTATCGTGATACAGAGATCTAAATACCGGTCTTTAGGTACATATTATAAAATCCAAAAATTATTCATTTATTTGTTCAATCTTTCAAATTACAATTCCAGCAAGTATAAGAAATGATTAAAAAGTGAAAAGAACGGCATCTTACCGTCCAAACATAATTGATTTTGTATACATAAAAATTTCAAGAAAGTAAAAATTTTTTTTTCTAGCATATTTTTTAGAAAAATAATGACTTTTCATATAAAATCATTGTAAAATCTCCTTATAAGAATATTATGATATTATCGTGATATTGTGGGGAAAAAATCGTGATATATCGCGATACGAAATTTTTGGCGATACCCAACCCTAATTGTTTTCTCCCTTTATTCACTTCCTTCCATTCACCTTGGTTTTTCCCCCTCCACCCCTCCCTTTCATTTATTTTATGATACTTTGACCCCTTATATATGAAAGGTTGGAAATGAGTGTTGAGAATGCATAATGAGGATATATTTCTATGTACAGGATATGGTGTGCTTCACAGCTCAGACATTACTCCGAGTACTAACGCATGGAGGATTTAAACAGATCTTAGGGATGGAGGGAAACTCTAGTAAGTAACAAAAAAATCCATAAAGTAGGCTATAGGTTCTCATGGAAGTGTTTTAAATCTTCTAAAAAAAAAAAGACCAAGAAACTCAAATTATTTTTGATACTTTTATTCAAAAAGAATCAGTCAACTAGTTTTGAGAGTAAATACAAAGAATCAGGGATCAATATATTGATAATGTTATGGCTCATGGGGATGCACCTGGTTACAAGGTGTACAATGTGGAATAATCTTCGGAGATTTTTTTGGGGGTGACAGCTTTACATTATAGTTCATCTGATTTACTATTGAAGGATTTTTGTCATTTTTTTGTCACTAAAAGTAAAATGTGGTATTATGTTTGGAGATTTTTTGGGAAGGGAGGGAGCTTTTCATTGTGGTTTATCTGATCTACTATTGGTGGATTTTTCTCCCTTCACACAGGTATAGCAACAGAGATGAGTGTGTGGGAGGGAGTCGTAGTGACGCCATCGGACAAAGCCTATGAAAAACCCGAAAAACGGGAGGGGGAGGAGGAGGATGAAGATGGCGACATGGAAACGCAATGATCACCATGACAACACCATTAACAAATAGTGAGAATTTTAAAGTGTTCGTTTTAAACTGTTCATGAACTGGTCGAAATAATGCAAAATATGAATTTTCCGTTAGTTTTTTGGTTAGAAGATTGTAAGGGTATTCACTCATTAAAGCTGTTCATATTTATGAAAATAATGAATAATTGTACCGCCCAGAGTGAGGACAGATATTTTCTAAGTCAAAATAAGTCAGTAAAAAGGTGTTCATTTACATATATTTCCATGCAGTTATAATGAAGTGGCTATATTTTGATATCACACAGAAAGACTGCCTGCATCATTTAAAGATATTTGATTAAACACTAAAATAATTTGTTTGTTTGTGTTATAGGATTAAACAAACCATTTCATTTTCATTAATAAGTTGAATTTGTCACGTTTGGTACTCATTTATTCACAGGATGACCTAGTGCATGAAATTTGAGTGGCAGTTACAGAATTATGGCTGATATTTTAACAACAAAAGTGGTAAAAGCCAATGGAACATTAGAGTGTTATACATTGTTCTGTTGAAACTGAGAATTGAAAAGGAAAGAACCAAAGGATGTGTACAGTGGTAGTGTATGTTAGTGAGAGAAAGAGAGAGAGAGAGAATTTTGATAAAATGCCATATTTTTTATGTTTTACTTTGTTTTCATTTCGCATTGTGACAGTATTGTTTAGTACATGTAGTACGTTGTTGAAATTTCCATGATAGATAGAAATTAACAATTCATTCTCTTAGCTTATTATTACAAAATAGAATTCTTTATCTTTTCTTCATAACTTGAATGACATTCATGCATTTGCGGGATCTTGCAAGAGAAAGGCAGCAAATATATATGTAGAAATCCTATTAAAATATAACAGAAAATACAATGTATACCAAGATTAATTATGGAATGAGTTTATTATTTTATCATTTAGTAGAATACAACACATTGAATGATGTTCATTATGTTAATGAATAAGGAAGAATTCAAACTATGAAATACACATGTTTATATTAATGTCAAGAAAATTTTGAAAAAAATCACAATAAAAAGGAACATGAACTTTTCCTGTATTTTTTATGTTTCTTTTCAAACAGTATTATAATGTGAAACTTGCTTGATTGTTCTCCACAATAATGTAAACATTTTAGCAGTAATTGTATCTTTGTGCCTTATGCTCTCAGTTTGTGCTAAATCTCAGTGCACTTCTTTATGTATACAGTATTTATAAAGTCTTGCAGTGAGTATATAAATTATCACAAATTGTTCCGTTCATATTGAACCTTGGTTAGAATTCTATCTCGTTATCCTGAAAGTCTTGGAATTTGGGTGTCTTGCATGTTGGGTTTGGTTCATCTTTGGTATGGACAAAGGCAGCCACAGGAACTGTCCTTTAAAAGAAAAAAAGATAAAAGTTTTGAAGCCTAAACCTTAAGAAGACTTTGATTAGCTTAATCTAATATACATACAAACTTGTTCAGGAAAAACTCATTTTTAACTTAGAAAATTAAAATCAAACTACTCAGTTCATAAAAAGTGTAATATTGATTTAATGCCAGGTAATAATTACGGCTACCTAAGACTGAAATAGATAAACTGCAAAATATCAAAAGAGAATTTGAAAATGTGACAAGTTTTATGAAGGAAACTTAGTTTAAATTTTGTTTCTCAACATAGGTCAAGTTAATCTTTTAATTGAGATTTCCTTTTGATGAAGACAATTTGAGAATGGTTAAGATTGGGGAAACGTAGTTTGAATTTGAGAGGGATTTCTTTAAATGGAGTTAACCAATCTTTTTAACTTAGACAGCTTCCTTCAGATGAATTCTCTGTGATGAATTACCTAGGCTGTACAGGTTCTTTGATCTGAGCCTTCCTCTGGAATTTCTCGTCCTGCTCGTCCCGTATCTGAAGCTCTCCCTGAAGTCTGGTGATTTGTGATATGGAGATGTTGTTAACATTTCTGTTAAAAAAAATATTGTCACGCGATTAGAACAGTTTATTAACTTGATTAAGGAGTCAGTGATTGTTGGGTATTCCGGGGCATTTACAATAGTTGGAAACTTTGTGTTTATTTGCCCAACACAGGCCCAATATGCATAATTTTCCCACCTTTCCAATGTCATTAAAACCCTTGGCATGCAACTCCTTTTTTAAAAGAAGAGGAAATATTGACTACAACCCGTAAGTACATGTCAGTTTTTTTCCCTTCAAGTCTAGTTTTCGTCCTCTGATAATGTATACTGGTTTTTATTTAAGAACATCTGATCTGATTAATAAAAGGAATTTATATTTGATTTAAAGAATTACATGTATCAACGGGGAAGGTTCATTGTTCGTACTTTGCATTTGACCATTATTTTTTTTAAAGTTGATGTTGTGTATATAATAACAAGATATTCTGATATAGTCATTTTCTGCACATTATTGTCCACTGTACTTTTAAATATGTTTCAACTGCCTATCATTCCAAAGTTCCGCCCCATCATTTAATCAGCAGAGAACAGTCATGTTCATAAATGATCTCTGCTGCTGACAGGCTGTTCCATTTCAAACATTATAGATCCACCACTGATCATTTACTTACGAATGTGAAATGATCTGTTGATCCTCCTTGGTGTTCCTCGTTTTGAGATATTGCTCTAGTTTATCAATGGTAGTTTGTAATGATTGACACATATGCTCCGCCTCCTCACGCGCAGTCTTCTCCTTCTCGAGAGCCTCGTTTCGGAGATTAAGTATTGCCTGCATGTGCTCAATCTTTAGCATTAACTGTCTGCATCTGAAATTGACTTAGCTTGAATAGAGTAATTACTTTTCGTATCTAAAGAACTTTATAAGGGTGAAGCCACGAAAATTTTTGAACATTTCAAAGTAATTCATTGAGATCCAGAACTTGAAAAATATCTTTAAACTCGACTATTGATATTCTTTTTTATCATCTTTGTTGCATTGTTTTGAAGAATTGTTCATGCCTAATGCTTTTGCGTATCGAAACAACTGATAGATGTAAACCCCCTATGAAGGCAACAAAGGTATATATGATAATGTTTTACATACGTAAGAGAATTTGGAGATAGAATAGGGCCTAAGTTTAAGTTTTGTTGTCATGTTACCATTAACGTCTTTTTCTAGAAAAATATCTAAATATGAAACAGATTGAACCCTTTTTTCGAATACACATCAAAAAACTATAAACACTTTATTTGTACAATTATCTCTGTTCTACATTATATCTTTTGATATGCCTTAATACGCAATACATAATATGTTGTCGAACATAAATCGGCTGTTAGCCATATTACAAGGAATTTTAATTTAATTTTTAAAAATTATTTTACCGTTCCTCTGTGTCCTTGCGAAGTTTTCGCTCAGATTCCATTTGTGCAGTTAAAAACATCACCTCATCAGGTGACCTTGGGTCATTACGACTGACTGATGTCCTTCTGAAATTACAGAGAAGAAAAAAATCTAGCAAGGGATATTCACTCCTCCATAGCACCTGATCCAACCTCTGATGTTTTGGAGAAAATTACAAACAAGGATCCAGTAATAAATTTATCACGGTAAAAAACGAAAGGAGAAGAGATGGGATCAGGTGCCTTGGAGGAGTGAACATCCCCCGTCAACTGGTCACATCCACCTTAAGCCGTCTGTTATTGACCAATAAACTGGGTAAGCTGTAGTAAAAATGCTATTAAATCATTAGTTTAATAGTAGGAAACATGTCAATCATAATACAAACCGAGACGTTTTGTTTTATTTAAAAAGGTTATAACGACCTTAAAATGTACAAAAGACAGATTTAAATTGAAAATCATGTGATTTTAATTTTTTTTTTTTATTTGCCTGCTTTTTTTTTAAAAAATCATACTTCGACATATGCTGTTGAAAGAGTTAGAAGATAAACACCTCTGGTCATGTCAAACAGAGAAAATTGAAATTGTAATATGTTCTGTATGACCATTTTTTTGTGTTTTTTGAATGTTTCTACAAAGTAAGACGAAATTGAATATGGTAAAGATCATCCTAGCTCTTCGTTATAAATAATTTAGGTAGTTGTTCGTTGGTCATGCTCTATGATTAGTTCAGTGTATTTGTTTGTAGAATCAGAATGTTTTTAACAAAGTTTGGACGACCCAAGATAGTATATTATTTTATTCGATTATTTATCTATTTTTACAAATTAGCTTATTCTGACTTTAACATTTATTGATATGCCACTTTTATTTAATCCTTATATTATTGGAAGATATTAATTGAAGATATAGGCAAGGGATGCTCACTCCTCCATGGTACCTTTTCCCTCCTCTGATGTTTTGGAAGTCCGTGTATGCTCTGCTCTTATTTTTTTTATTGTTATATGTATTTTGATCTTGAATACTGAGCGTTATCTCCATATATATGTTTCATAAGAAGAAATACACAAAAATACATTATGAATCATTGATTTTCTTAATTTTTTCTAAATTAAATCGAATTGAAGTTCAATATAAATGACATAAATCACCACATACTTGTTTTGTGTATAAATTCACAACGTACCTATTCAGTGTAATGTACTCCGATATTGGACGAGTCCTGTCATAACTGAAAATGGAATAATTAGAGATAACATTTAATGTACATAAAATAGCTAACTGCTTTGAAAGAAGGATATGGAGAAATAATCTTTTTTTTTTAATATCTTTTAAATACTAGTACATGTATATTGTCAGAATACTGATCATATTTCTGAAATTTGCAAATTTGAAATTTATTTTCGAATCCTTAAAGGTGAGATGTAGTAATTGCAAGTCTTTTTTCCTGATATGTTAAGATTTTTAACAGAAACGTGGTTAATTTAGAAATTACTTTTTATATAAATGTTTTGTTTATTCATGTAAATTTAGTGATTCGTTTAAGAATACACCTACATGTACTTGTATAAAACATGGATAAAGGGGAAAAAATCAAGAAGTGTAATAGTCTTCAGGGAAGTAATATGTTGTAAAAATAAATAGCTTTTTCAAAATAATAAAAGAAAATAAAAAATATTCATTGCTTTTACATGTTTTATGAATTCAATAAAATTGTAAGAAATGTACATTTTGGATAATTATAAAATACGAGACAATTTCTATATTATAATTTATATATTTCCATTTTAAAACAGATTCTCACTAAATTTGGTCACTTGATCTTCTTCCTTTCCGAGACATTCTTCAGGAGCTAGTTTACCAAAATACCGTTATATACCTCTAAATAACAGTAATAAATTACAGGTCTTCCTATTACGTGCCCTCCATTTAGTCCCCGTGTTTATGATTTATTTCAGTTTTTCGCCTTGCGATTTGAATCAGGTCTCTTTTTCTATTTTTCTCAGCTGTGATCGAGTCAGATGTGTGATTCCACACAGTCTTGAATGTTAACAGTTTCAATTTCCGCTCCTTATATTCCCCGTCTAATAAACACTTTCATTAAATTCCGATCACTTTAAAAAAAATCTGATAATATAGATCCACTTATAACATATCCTGTTATTGGTGAGATAGGCCCTGAAAGGAACTATAGATCAAATCGAAATTCACAACCCTAAGACATGCAAGTGTAATTCAGACCAAAAAATGACAATGCCTTAGCATTGTGTATTACTTTACAATGTGTTGCAAACTCCTTTGTTAAAGTTACACCTGACCCTATGAGTTTAAACATAATTACGGCTTAATCTTCTGTTACGAAGATATTTAACCTCTGCATAACAAAGAACAAAAGGGAAATGTGTATTTCAAAACATATGTTAAGCATTTTAAATATTGATATTCAAAGAGTACATGCGTTCTACATTTGTATTTACGAATGTACGTTGTGTTCATTGAACATGTTGAACATTGTGTGCTATTTTTATGATTTATTTTACAATTGACCTCCTAAGAATATATCTTATATAACCTCACTGCATGAAGCCGACTTTAAACATGATTTATAACAAAAGCATTTAAAAAACGAACTATAAATATATACTTAAAAATAATAAGGTTCAATTCAAAAACTGTATTCTTTTTTTAATTAAAATGTCAGATATCATCAAAAATTAAAATTAATTGAATTTTTAATAAAAACTACAATTAATTTGAAAATATCTAACTTTCCTCAATTTCATGGTCTATGTGATTAGATTGAAATGAACCTATCTAGCTAGCTCTTATTTCCGAACAGTTTATCCTGGATGCGTAAAATATCAGTTTTCGTCTACAAGTTAAATGATAAATGAAATCAATTTAAGTAAGAAAACGTGATAGAGAGAGAGGCTTGGCGAGTAAATAACAGATCTTCAAAACTTAGGACATAAGGAAATTTTTCTTCTTTACCCTGTTCAATATATTCCTATTCTATTGTTTGTGGGATTTCTTGTATATCACTGTATGGTGTAGAGTGTCTACACTCTACACCATACAGTGTTTATTTTCCTGAGCTAGTTAAGATAAATATTTATGTGTGGATTGGTTTTTTGTTTTAACTATTTTATTTGTAAATAATGTGAATGATAAAATGAATTGATAGAATATTAATTATATGAAACTTGCGCAAAATTTTATCCGTCTGCAACAATCATTACTTCATTACTTATCTGTACGACTTTTTTGTTACCAAAAATTACAATTTTGTAACACTTCGAACGAAAATCAAATATTTATGCGGTTTAACTTGTCCATTTTACTTGTGAATGATGATGTTATTGTCAGGATTTTGCCAACGATTTGTATCATCTGTCCATAGATATTTTAATTTTAGTTCTAAAACGCCATTTGATCGGATAAAAGATTCATTTTATATTGTAGAATATAACTTGCATACGTCGCAATGAGTTACGTCAAAAATGTATTACTCCCCTTGACGTCAATTTTAAAATATGTTTAGTTCAAAGCCCTTTATGGAAGTAAAATTGTCTTGATAAGTAATATGAAGCTTATTTTAACTTAATGGTACTTGGACACAGATTTGAAATTATTTTTTTCTCTATAATATGACGAAGTATATATTATATTTTAATAGCATTTCACACAAAAATTAATTAAAAATCTTATTTCATTTAAAAGTTAATATTGTAATTCGTGATATTATTTAGAAAATATTTACTTCAAATCTGTGTCCAAGTACCTTTAACATATGTTATAGGTTATAACATAACGGCTTCGCGGTTTTATGAAGCATAAACCAAGTAAACCGTCCCAAGTTACATGTATGTTATTTACATGTATATCGATCTTATAACATAGGTTAAAATAAGCTTCATTCCAATGTAACAGAGGAATAACAACCTCAGTTCGAGTATTCCTTGGCCTCAATGTTCACACCGTGTATAACTGTATAACTGTGGTTTTTATTTCATTTTTAACTTTATTCTCTACAATTTAGGTCTCAACTATAGAACTTGTAAAATTATCATGCATTTTCGATGCTTAATATTTCATTTATTTCTCGAGTAGACATTTACTTAATTATATCCTTTAATAAAAACATGTTGACGTTGCCCAAAATTTAATGGTTGGCAAGTGTATTGCATGTTTTGACACTTGTTGAATATCGAGTTTTTTTTCAAAAGCACTTATTAATTAAAGCAAGTTAAAATTAAACAAGGCAACACGATATTTTCCCACACATTTTGACTTCAATTTGTTGCCCTTTCATATAAATAGCCTTGATGTGCCTTCTACAGATTTCTAACTACGAATGGATCCGACTTCACCAGAATTGGAATTAGTACACAAATTTAAAGGAACATAGTACATTTTCCTGAATGATTTAAGTGAAAAAGTACGACTCTACGTTTATCGTATACATAAGTAAAAGGAAATAAAAATATGTGTGAATATTGGGTGGCTTTATTTGGCATATTAAAATGAGGAAATAAACAAAAATGAGCAATGAAATCAGTAATGAAGGCATGATGTAAGTAACTGTATTTTAATATTGTGGTTTTTTTTATACTTGAGATTGAAATATGCTTTCTTGAAATATGCATGGACAATGTAAAAGAAACTTCAGAGTTTATCAGTGTTAATGTATTTTTGTCAGAGTAATGCAACAGAAAAATATTGTATTTTATTTGTACTTTAACCCAACGAAGGAGTTAAAATACAACTATATAATGATATTAAGGAGATGGAATTGTTAAAAATAATAGGAAGATAATGAACAGTATACGAGCCCTAAAGTCCATTATACAATACAAAATAGGAGCAGAGCAAACACGGACCTCCAAAACTTCAGAGGTGGGATATTATGAATTTTGTGGATGATAACATGAAAAAAGACTTTGACACTTTTATAAGTTTGCCAGAATGGATTAAATGTTTAAGTATATCATATCTATGTAAAAATCGCTCAATAAGAGATTATGGTGCAACAAGAGTCATGTATCCTTCTATGTTCATTAATTCAGAAGTGAAAAATAGGATTATACAATCAGTATGTACTATTCCCAGATATTAACATTAATCTAGGAGGAAAAACATAGTCTTTTTAAGCCTCATTATTTTAATTGTATTTTAGAGAAACTATGATTTTATTCTATAGGAATATCTAGATCTCCCTTTCGTAGGAGGAAAGTCTCCTTAAAAATGTGTCAGTTTTGAATAGTTTTCATATTCCCGAAAACCAAAATCACATCTTTACTGGATTCCAAAACTTCATATAAATTCCTTAAAAACAAAGAAAGGCAATTTTTACCAAGCCTTTTTCTCTCCTCATTGAAATATTACCAGTAATGTTATGAAGATTTACTTTAGGAGCACTGCGTGTGCACCAATATATTTCAGAAGTATTGTAATTGAGATGAAAATACATAAAAATTCAAAGGAAATTTTGAATACGTAAAATTACAAAATTATTCAAAATCATTTTTGATAAAACTTACGACTGTTCAACTCTATACACAATCATTTCCTACGAAGACTAAAGAACAGGGTTTGGGATCATTTCATAAAAACTGGAAATCTAAAATTTACTTATCTTCACAGTGGTCATTTGCAATACTATTTTAAAAAGACTGTAGACACAAGTACTCAATTTTTTATTACAACGATGCCCGAGTTTCTACGTGACAATAAATCTATGTGATTTCAGAGACCAGGTCTTCTAATAATCTTTTGGAATTCCCATCGGTACCAATTACGCCCCGCTATTAGCAGAGTTAATTTTGTTTTCTTGAGAAACATTTGGATTTTTTTCAAAATCTTTAAATGAGAAGAAGATAACTGCTGGGACCTTGAACTCTATCCATAACGTATTATCAATTAATGATAATTATTTCCATTAAAATGCCGACATGGTTTTTATGGACTTTGAGACTGAATGACTGTGCGTTATCTCCATATCCTGCTCGGTGAGCTTGAAATGTATTTCTATTTGAGACATCTATTTCATACTTGTATATTATATCAGAAAAAGACGTTATTGATAACTTTCATTATAGATTTATGATAAACACGATAACTTAAGCTTTTAAATTGTCAACTTCCTCTACCCGAGCTTACAGGGTTTATATCTCTCTGATGATTCGATACGCAAGAGATGTCCTACGTATGATCAATATCTTAAAAGAGATAAATCATTAATAAAACAGTCGATGGAATTAACATTTACTTAAAATCTTGTCTGGTTATCATTTCGTAAGTTTAATTGTCCACACAATGACCTTGTCAGCAAATGCAGCAAGTCAAAATGCTGAGTGTCGTTTCACATGCTGACATTTAGACCATTATTTACACATAAAGTTGTCGGTCGATTTTTTTCGGTTTTCCACGATTATTACAAGGAGCACATATATGATGGTTGACAGCCCACTCCTCCATGGCACCTGATCCCACCTCTAAAATTTTAGAGGTTCGTGTTTCCTCTGATTTTGATTTGAATTTTGTGAAAGAATTAATGTGATTGGTTACTGTTTCTTATATACATGCATATAATTATTTCACTTCAAAATTTATTTTAATTTGCAAACTTTAAAATCAATCCTATCCCAAAACACTAACAATCGAAATAGGGAAATATGTTAAAATTATTCCGAGACTAACGGCGATTTTGTAGAGAGGAAGTCCGGTTTCTTACACTTCATAGAGTTTATGTATATATATACTAGTATAAATAACTTCATGATTGAAATATATGAGTGGAATAGTTTAATGGCTAAAACCTCAGTAGAAAACATGTGAAGGCATACAGCAGAGACGTATTATAGCAGAATAATTAACAAACATGTTCATTGTTGGGATATTCACAGTATGACTGCTCAACTTCTTTTGTGAAGACTGTTGCTTCTTCTATTTTTTAAAACATATTTTTTCCTTGATCATGTTGATGGAACACTAGATTATAGCAAAACTGAGAGGCGTAATGAAAAAAAAGCAAATTTTTTCAACAAGGCTTTGATGAATATTTTCCGGTTTACAGAAAGAGACATAATATAGAATAATTTTTTTTTAAATGTGTGGTTAGTATAACCAAAATTACGTGTGAAATTAAGTCAAAGTGGGGAAAACTTAAGTCAAAGTGGGAAAAACGTGTACTTATACTGAAACTAAGATTCAATGAGAGAATTTCTAAAGCGATTTTTATTGGGGAGAGAGAATAGTGTCCCATTCAATCAGATTATAGAAGGATACATTTTCTTGAAGTTATAAGTAACTTTTAAAAACTGTGATGAAATGATTGCCTAAACATCCAGGAAATCCCGGCTGAAAGAAAGAAATCTGTTTTCCAACTATTGTTTTTCTTCCCTTTCAGGAAAGACAATTTCGTGATATACGAGGGTTGTCCCAAAATTCCGTAGACAAGCGTTGTTTTGTAGGAACCATAAGTCATACATTAATGAAACTTCGTATATAGATTAAATCAACACTATCTAATAAATTTATGGACAAATATGGAGTAACTAAGCAAATTATTCCAATTTAAAAGACAAATTTCATTGTCTGATGTAGGAAGGCGGCGCAATAACCAAAAGTTGCTATTAAAATTTGGAATATTATATTTAAAATCGTACGGAAAAGTGATTACTACCCTGTGATTTTTGAATGAAAGTGAAAATTCTCAATACTGTTTTATTAACTATATTTCTTCAAATTTTGGTGTTTGTGCCTTGATAAATATGAATTTTATAACGTTTTATAAACATGGGGTTGAAATACGACTTCTTGAAAAATGGCGGCTGCGTTTGCACAGGCGGCGCACTGAAGTATGTTCAAGTGTTTTGAACCTAAATTAATTCTTACAAAAATGTCCCAGTCATAAATATTTGGTAGACTAGGAACCTATTTCTCATCCTTATTATTTAAAATGACTAAAACGGTTTCTCTATGTATATGTGAATAACAGTAACTTAAATAAAAGACAGGACTAAGAAATGGGCAAGAGTTCCGTTGTGCAACTCCATTAGAGAAAACAGACGAAAAGCCCGTAGAAATATAGTGTTTTCAAATAATAATTATTTCATACCTGTACATGCATATACTTTGTTTACATTTTTAAATGTTTGATCATATCATAGCAATTAAGATTTTTTACATTTATAATTATAGCCGTTTCGTTTAATTTAAGAATTTGATTCTGGTAATTGAAATATTTTCTCCAAAATTTGAACCGTTGACATTTGTATTTTTTGACGTTACAGATTGCTCCGGGTGTAAGAGAACGATACCACTTTAAATCCTATAACTCAAAAAGTTTTCAAGTAAACATGATAAAACTTCGTAATTTATCTACCAATAACTAGCTTTATCCACCCTGAAAATTTTATCAAGATACATTAATTTCTTTAAAAGATATGAGCTCAGTCTACGAAATTTTGGGACAACCCTCGTAGTACAGTGTTTAAAAGTATTAACAACTTGGGGATAGAGGAGCTCATTAGCCAAACACTAACCTCAGTAACTCCTAATCGATTGGGTTATTTTTTACCCGTGATAGAAAATTATAAGAAAGAAAACCGAAACATCATCACGTTTAGACCGTATTAACCGAGGTCCCAGTAGATGCTGGCATGACATACATTCCTCGCTGCTCAATGGCCCTGAGTGCCAAGTATAGCTTCAAATTATGTAGCTATCCACTTACAAGTTGTGGCGTCTCTAAATAAAAAAAAACATTCTCGAGAGGACGTCATAGAAAACACAGACAAAGAGTTCTTTTAAATTGTTTATGGCTTTTTTTTTATTAAGGCTTCAATTTGCAGCTCAGTATTGTAATTTGATGATGCAATTAGAAACACTGATGAAATAAGTTAATTACAAGGACACCGCAAGGGGGGGCACTCCCTCGATAAAAACATATCTAACCCGATTTAAATCTCATTACTTCCGTGCGTACAGAATTAGCTAGCTCACCAGTAAACAAACACGTATAATTCCTTTACTACACCCCCTTCTTCTCCGGTTCGGGGGGATAAAAAAGAGGTGGAAACAGGTATTTGACCAGTTGATCTGTTATAACAGGCACTCTGGGAGTAGTACTCCATGTTCCAGCTATCAGATCCCAGTTATATCTATCTTTAATAAAAGTTGCCAATTTGGAATAACTTCATTAAATTCAAAGTAATTTTGTATTCCCTCTTTAGGGGTCCATTTTCTCTTCCTTTGTTGTCCTATTTTTTTCTCTTATTCTCTGGATCATTCATCTCCTCAACTTTGGGATCATTCAGCTCCCCAGCCGTGGGATTATTCTTCGCTTCCTCCTTGAGATCTTTCTTTTCTCTCTGTTTGGGATTATGCCTAACTTCACCCGTGGCATCATTCTGCCCAACAAACTTGGAATCTTCCTCCTTTGTGTCTTTAGATTCGATCTTTTCTTTCTCTGTTTTCTTTTTTTCCTATGGAATCTATCTTGTTCTGTAAACTTTTCAGAGTATTACAAAAATATCTAATGAAAGTGCAAGATCGAAGAGCTGATGTACCCGATATCTTTTCAGCAGAATGCTTTATCAGATTCGGATGCCAGTCATATTCTCCTTCAACAAAAAATAGATTTGTAATGTAAGTATTGATGCCAATTCAGTTTTAATTGAACATTACAGTAATTTTTATTATCATGCTAGACCTTAGAAAAGGAAAGTATAAGTACTTATCCTGAACACCTTGGTTTTCATGTACAGATCTAGAGCATAACAAACCTGAAATGTTGGATTCATAGATAAGAACATCTGCTTCTCGAGGCCATAGGGGAAGGTTGATAAGATCCACCACCTACCTCAGCAAAAAGATGCTTCCCAACAGGTTGTAAATTAATGTCACATAATTAGAAAGTATTGTAACGTGTAAACCTACTGGGTTCTACAAGGGACAAGGGTTCTTTATTAATTTATATATGTTTTTCCTCTTACTCTATCTGAGTTATTATTGATTAGAACTATGTACAATTAATTTCAATGGTAGGCCGTGGTTCCTGAGCAAGGTAACCTGCACTGTGTTCCTGGAATAGTCAGAGTTACTATTGTTAAGTGAAGTACCAGGTTCTTTCACTCTTATGCAGAATTACTTCGCCCTGGTACCTCACCACAATTCCTCTAGACTGTTCTCTTTCCACTAATGCGCTTCTAACCTTTGCTTTATTTCTTTATTTCAAGTAATGACTTTATTACCTTGCGCATTTTTCTTCTATCTTTCTATCTGAACAACTGATTCAGTCTGATTCCGTCAGAATAATGCCTAGCAGCTGCGAGCGTCTCATTTAAATACCTACGGATCATTCTATTTACTCAGAGGGGTGAACAGCCCATTGGAAGAGTCCACTTTCCAATATCCCCTCTGATTCGACTATAGTAGGCATGGCCAAATACGCTACCCATTACACTACCCACGCCTCCATGAACATGCGTCTCGCATGTCAAATGATCAACAAACTTAAACTTTTTTTTTAACTTTTCTTATTAGTAGACAAACATACAAAGTTACATATATACATGGATACAGGGTTTTAACAAGGGGGGATATCTTTCCTTAAATTAAATTAGAAATACTTCTTGTATCTTATTCCGGAATATGTACACAAAACTGTTTCAAACACTGTTTTCATTTTTCTCATGTTCTCATGCGTTCCAAACTTCTTCCTCGAACTTCTCAATGCTTTCTCCGTCTTTCTGGTATCTTCTGATAACCCTTACTGTTTTCTTGTGACTGCCTCCATCAGTTTGTACAATGGTTCTTCCAGATTCAAGGTCGGGATCAAAGATGAGTTCTCCTGGATCCTGCTGCCATGCCAGGTCATCGTCCGTTTCTTCACTCACGGCAGCCACACAGCTAGTAACTGTTGCAGATGTGTTAGCTGTAGGTGTAGAGTGTACTATCTTTTGATGTCGGACGAGATGTGACGGTTTTGCAAAGGCTTTATCACAAAGGCTACACTCGCATTGTCTTTTCTTCATGTCCTCAGATACACAAGTGATGAGATGTTCTCTCAACTTTTCATGCGATGTAAGTCGATGACGACAAATGGAACACAGGAACTCTGGTTTCCTGGGAGGTATAGAAACAGTTTCCTTGATACTTGCATGGAAACATCCTATGTGCCCTTTTAATAACAGATCATGTTCGGTGTCTCCAATATACATCTTGGTAGATGTCACATCTACCAAGCATTTATTCCGCTTGAAGAAATCCAAACCAAGGATACCTTCTGCACTTATATCGGCAACCATTACCTCAAAGTGAAATTCACATGTTCCGAGACTTATGTGCAGATTGCATTTCCCTTTTACCTTTAGCATAGCTCCATCCACTAGAATGATGTTCTGGGTAACGGGAATAAGTTTATTTCTGTCCTCCTTGGCAATCTTTTTGAAAATAGCATCTGAAATTATTATTAAGGTAGCTCCCGTGTCTACCAAGAAATTACATGGTACCTTATTCACTAGTGCATTTACAAAAAGACCGGCTTGTATATCCACTCTGGTTTGTGTGATGGAACTTGTAGCTCCTTTGGTACCCTGAACATCTTTATTCGTCCTCTCAGTTTGTTTTACGCTATTGCTAGCTGAAGACCTCTGTACTTGGTTCTTACCTTGGTCACCAGCCACCTTGTTCTTTGCAAAACAGTTCTTTGCTTGGTGTCCTCTTTTTCCGCAGTTGTGACACTTGTATGGAAAATTACTTGCAGAGGGAGGAATGTTCTGCTTGTCATTAGAGTTCTTTTCCTTTAATTTGGCGTCAGCCAATGCCTCCATTTTACGCTCTATCTCCCTAAGAGATGTTCTCAGTTCTTCTCTCAGATCATCTAAATCACCCCGTATATTGCTATCTGGTTCTTTCATCGTAGCTTTTTCTACTAATACTCCCCTAGCAAATCCAGCTTCTTGTCTCCTTTGAAGCTCAGCCCTACAAAATGCCTCAATTTCTACAGCAAGTCGTATGGCCTCATTAAGTGATTTGGGTCTTGATTGCTGAATTCTTCACCTCATATCAAAATCAGTGAGAGCGTCAACAAACTGATCTTGTTAAAAAAAACTCAAGTAAAATAAATGTGTCGCGAGTATGCTAGCATCTAATTTTAATTAGACTGATGTTCATCAGACACATTTTGAAAAGATTTCAAAAGAATTCAAAAACAACAATTTCTGTCAACTTTTTATTTTGGTGAATTTTGCTATAAAAAATCCTATTGTGTCCTTATCATAAACTGTCATACTATCACGTGACTCATCACATGACGGGTCAAACACCTGTAATAATTGTTGCAGATTCTTTGATAATCCTGAACACTGTCTTCCGTGGGACCCTAAGTGTGGAACCTGGAATAAACATAAAATTGTCTACTTTATGCACTTTAAGCTAAAAATGATAAGTTTTAAAAAAACCTCTTAACCTATCGTTTATATACATACATAGACATAGAGTTAGTGTTCATGTTTACAAACAAGTTCTTAAATTTTGAGATTTTACAACAGAAGTTATAGTTTCTAAATAAATCTTAAGTTTTCTTTTTTTTTTCAAATCAAGATTTTTTTCAAATTAAGAATATTTAAATTATTTCTTTTGATAAACCCGGGACATATATATTATTTTTATTTTACTATCCATAATATGGATAGGTACTCGTATTTCTAATTTTTCGTTATAACTCCTTAATACTTGGACACAAGTGAAAATGGTATCTTTAAACTAGTAAAAACATTGGAAAGCACATTTTTCAAAAAATAGATTTAATTTTTTTTTCTATTTAGTACTCTGTGGAACACTATTTTAAAGTCTAAATATAGGTTTTATAATTATATCCAGTTATGTTCATGTATTAGTAGAAGCAATTTAGGCAGATATGAAATTTGCTTAGATTTTCATACTGAAATTGATTAAATTATTTGAAATTCATATATAAAGATAATGATTTAATAAATATTTATTAGGATGGCTTTCTATTTTTTCATCATACTTTACTCAAAGATTATTCTTAGTGTGGAAAAAGTAATAGTTGGCAGGACTTGTGTGGAAACTTTAAAGTTCAATGGAATTCAAATCCAGAATATATATTTTTCACAACACACCCAAAGTCTAAAATCATTACAACTCTATCAGAAATGTGATATAAATATAAAAATTTCAGATTTGTAACATTGCGGATTCTGTATAGTTTCTGGAATATTTTTTTTTGGTTAGGTGTGGCTTGCAACTTTCAATAGTTCGTATCAACATGGTAATACATCACAAGGAAATTGTGACTGTATCAAATAACTAATATACATGCACTTGCAAATCCACTCGGATTCATGCAAGATTCAACAAGATTTGTATACCATTTACTCTAATAGTAAAAACATTTCCTTAATCAATTACTTCAAAACTATACTTTATTTTCATGTTGTATGCCGAATACATGTATATGCATTATATTTTATTAGTATACCTTTACAGATTATTTACTATGTAAAAGTAGAAGTTAATTGATATATTTTGCTGAGTCCCTGAAAATCACCGTAAAAAGACTGATTCCCTGCAAAAAGGTGCGTCAGTTGGGTGAACTGATACACACCTTATTCGGAACACCCAGAGACTCCTTTTAATCATAAGAAAAGTACTGACTCAGAGATGTTCTAAATAACATCATGAATATTCATAATGTTATATGTAATATATCGGTATAATAAAACAGTTATAGTATATCATTGAGGGAGTCAGTCTCCATCGTTTTTAGTTAGCTTTTTTTTTAAAGCATAAATGATTATTCCTAGTTTGAGAAAAAATTTAGATATATCTAAGGAAGACATTTGTGTGCAAATAACATTCAAACCCTATTTTTAGCACATCCAAATGTAACCATTTTTATCAAACAAATTTCAGAAAATATGACAGAAATATAAATGTGACAATTTGGACTTGTAACATTTGGACTTCAGTTTATTTCAGTGTTTATATTTTCCTTTCAATGTGGCACTTTAAACTTCATACTTTTTTCTTTCGTATCAGCATGGCTATACCTTCACAAGGAAGTTGGCATTGTGTCATGCTCAGTTCGATTACCAGTTAAACCAGAGTAGTTCAGTAAATCAATCCATGAAAAGTTTTATCTTAATTGCTGGAGAAAAACATTTCCCTGATTTAACTTAAAGGTTCCAAAAATATGCCAAAAATTCATGCTGTTGAATTTTAAAATACATCAATTTATAAAAGTAATTTTCTCATTACCCCTGACTGTTAAACATTTTTTGGCCGAGAGAAAAAAAGTACAGTAACTAGGTACTGAAAGCAATGACATTACAAAATAACAACCAGCTCTGTTACCAGAAAAATTGCAAAGTCCATGTTTCGTTATGGGAAACCCAATACTGTAAACCAACTTTTATTTGCTTGCGAGAAATTTTCGCTAAGTTCACTACAGCGTCCTTATCGCGAATATTTCTCGCCACAAAGCGATCCTGTAAGTCTCTGTGTCTATTGACCACAGATCCAAAAAGTCTTGATCGCGAAAATTAATCATCGAGAACTAGTTTACCCCTGATAAATCACGAAATAAAGGAGTCGCCAATACAAGTTGGTTTAGCGTATATTTGTCCACTTGGTGCACTACTGCATTAACTCAGTATGTAATAAAAAATTTATGAAAGTCTCATTAAATTTCTGGCATAGGAGTTGTGGATAAGGAATGGCAACTCCTAAGTGTTTCACAGAATTTGTTATAAATTGCCATTATGTTTCTTTGAATTTATGTTTGATTAAGAAAGACTTTGGGGTTTGTCACACCAAAACCAGAAAAGGGTTTTTTTTTGTCTAATATTGGATGTATCCATCTTTTACATATATCCACAGCTTGTCCTATTCCATTAAATAACATTTAATGAGACTCTAACTGAATCTTTATTGCATGAATTTTCAATGGACTGATAATTGAGGTTTCACTAGCATAACACAAACACTTTGGAATCCATATCTAAGATAAGCTTGTTGAGATATAAGAAAACGGTTACAAGATATTTCATAGAGAAACTTACTTATATTAATTTATTTTAAAGATTAGATCAAATTCAGAAAAAAAAATGTTCACTTATCTGAGGTTTAAGGGTAAGCATACTGAAGCTTCAGTGCTTAGTTAGAAGTAACATTACTTAAGATTGTGGAACAAGCTTGATAGAGCTGAACTGTGTGATACACTTATTATCTGAGCTGTGAAATAGACTTGCCTGAGCTCTGAGAAAAACTTACCTGAATGGTGAGCTGTAAGTCTGCGATATAGTACACTGACTTCGGCTGAGAGATTTACCTGCCTTATCTCTGACAAAGATTTACCTGAGCAGCTGAGAGACAGTGAGAACTGTGAGCTTTAAGTCCGGGATACACTTACCAGTCCTGGGCAATTGACTTGCCTGAGCTCTGAGACACTCACTCAAGCTGTGAGATAGACTTGCCTGAGCTGTGAGCTGTAAGTCTGGAAAACACTTACAAGTCCTGTGCAATTGACTTGCCTGAGCTCTGAGACACTCACTCAAGCTGTGAGATAGACTTACCTGAGCTGTGAGCTGTAAGTCTGGGAAGTTTTCTAACACCCATACAACTTGTTTTTCATTCTCTTCCAATGTTATTGTACAGGTACTGTAGACAAGAACTCCACCTGGTCTTAAAAGCTGAACAGCCTGAAAGTACAGGACAGGAGTTTGAATTTTTCCTACACATTTACTGGTGCAAGGACTACTTACCAAAAGACAAAAATTCTGATAAGTATATTCCACATTTTCCCCGTCAAAAACCTTGTGTATAAATTTTCTCTGATATCTCACATACAAATTTATGAAACGGTATTATATATGGCATGTACAATATTAAGCGGGAATTAATTTTTTAACAAGTTAGCATAGATTTGATTTAGTGCTATCTGACTGTGAGAGAAATAAATTTGTCAGGCTATGTTATACAAGACATTAAGTGATGTTCTTGATTAATAGCGGACACTGCTTTCTGCCAAAACTAATAAAATAAATTGTAACAGTAAGTGAGTTCACACTGATCTGTGGTCCTTTTGACAAAGAATCGTACAACTAAATTTTCCCCCACTTCTACGAAAAATAACTATGCTGTAAAAATCTTATTTTTCTATTACTACATATTAAATAAAGAAATTAAATATATTAAATAAATATTTTAAGATTTAATTGTTTGAGAAAAAAAAATTATTAAAAAATTACCGAGTGGGAAAATTTTGGTCTTAATAGTAAATTTTTTTTAGAAAAGGGCCAATGGTTTGATACTTACCTTGCGTATGAACTTTCTCTGGTATCCTGCGTAGGATTTGAGTGAGTTCAGGGTGATCTGGTTTTTGAGTGATGGTCTCTGACCAAGTGCACTACAAGGAACATCCAGCAAAACACAGTCAAAATAATCTGCTGGGATTTCTGGGAAGCTCACATTGCCACCTGTAATAATAAGGGATGTTATAAAAAGATTACTAGTATATATTTTAAACTAGTAAAGGCATTATTCATGTTGACTGTCTCTTTACACAAGATATGCATATAAAGAAGATAATAATGCAGTTAAAAGTGCAATTGAAAATAATATCAATACATGTATAAGCAAATCAGTACAATACTTATAAAATTAAATCTGAGTATTTTCCTCATTACATTATATTTGATTTTTGGCAGCATATCAAAAACATTGTTCCTAAACCTTTCATCTTAGAAATTTTTAAATAGTTTTTTCAAAGCTTAGAAAAAAAACCATGCTGTATATAGAGAACTTTTGTCCCCATTCTGTTTTTTACCCATCTCCCAAAATCACAGATGTGTGAACACACAGAAAACAGCTACTATGCAATTTTTTTTAAAACAGAATTGTATTTGGCAAATGTAAAATGGGACAAAATTGTTCAAAAATGCAAATGGGTGAAAAATAAAACAGGTTAAAAATAACCCTGTATACAAAATGTATGCAAAACTGTACACTGCAGACAAAACATAAACCTTACCAGCGGGAACTACTGAGACCTTCAGAGCATCACAGGCGTAACATGTTACACAGGTAATACCCCACCTGTCCAGGTTAGCCCGGATCTTATCCACCTTCTGATCAGACCTGTCAATAGCAATCACCTCACCCTGTGAGTAAAGGTAAGTCACAGTTGTAGCAATATCAAGATAAAACAACATTTTACAACATAAAGTTAAATGAGAAGTAGCAGCATAAGGAAGTTGATAGTTCAGCATCTTCAAGGTACGCCACAATCACAGGTACATCAAAATATGCCAGATGTATATATATACTCAACAAAAAAGATACGCATATTGCTTTACTCGTCAAAGAAATTTTTCAAATGTACATGGAACAACTATCTTTTATATCATTGGATACCTGTGACCTATTTAAAGGACAACATGGGGTTTTAAAACCCAGGTTTGAATTATCTCCCTTGATTAAACGTTTATGAAAGTTGTATTTTTCAAGATTTCTTCTAAATCGAACATCTATTTTCGTTGATATTTTGGATATAGAGAAACTATTAACACTCCAATTAAACCCATATTCAAGATTTGATTAAAGTGTTGATGCTGCAATGCCACGCCAAAACAAAGATGAACACAAACAGGCTAACAATGATAGTAAACGGAGCTGCGCAACAGGAAGTTGCAACTGCATTTGGAATACATCAATGAGCTTTGCAGCCGTTACACTAACGACCAAGAATTGGCCGTCTGCAGGTAACCACACCCAGGCAGGACCGTCTGACCCCCCCCTCTTTCAGCACCCCACGCGATTCAGAACTTTCTGTAAAGACTGCTGCGAAAAAAATCAGCATAATAGTGCATAAATTGTTTGCAAGAGACAAAGAGGAGCTGGTATTCGTGCACGACATCCATAAATTGGAAATCCACCAGCGCTTAGTCGTCGCAAAGAATATATGGATTAGTTAAGACGGTATTCCCAAAAAATTTGGAGGCATCGACAATGACATAAACTTCACTTTTCTACTCGCAACAAATGATATGTTTAATTTTTATCAACACCCTCTAAAATCACTTTTACAAAAATAAGGATTAAACTGAAAACTAAGATTATCATGTTTCATCTGAATATGCGTTTCTTTTTTTGTTGAGTATACATGTAGCAAAATGTAGGAACTTCAAGGTTACCCATAGTTGTAGCAATATTCTTCACAAACTTCTCTCTGTAACTGTCTTAACATTGAAGAGAAGTTTGTAAACTTGAGCCTTGGAAAGGTCAATCCTATAAACAGAAGGTTCTGAGGAAAAAGGTAATATGATCCTTGGTTTGTACATTTATATCGCAATATATAGTAAAATCCATCAATCTTAACCATCTAGATCATATTCTGGGTTGAAAAGACTAAATACAACATTTCCATTAAGACTGTATGATGTATCATCCACTTTACTTCAATTTCAAATTTCAAAATTCTAAGATTTAGAAAAGGCAAAAGAGGGGGGAGGGGTGTAACAGTCATTTTGTCATTCATCAAACACTTCTGAACAATATAGGTACAAGTGAGATAACATACAGAACCTTGTTTTTCATTTTGCTGGCAATGTGAGTTGTCTTCCCTCCTGGTGCTGCACACATATCCAGAATTCTCTCCCCTGGCTGTGGGTCAAGGACATGTGTACATATGATAGAGGGCAGGTTCTGGGCCAGAATCAGGTCAGGTCGAAGGTCACTGAGACATGGGGCCTCATACTGGGGCTCTGACATTAAAATTCCAACACCACTGTAATGAATATTAATTTTTTTAGTTAACATTTATAATATTATTACATGCTATTTCTAAAAATTATTGTGCACACTTATATCACATTTATTTACAGTAGAAGTACTTTTCTCCGCGTGGTATAAAGAATGATTGCACTTAGTGTACTAAACGTGGCCCCCGGTAAATTGCGCAAAAATAAGGTATAGAAAGTAGCCTAATGAAATTGATAAAACAATTCTTCAAGGTCTAGATCGCAACTTTTCAAAATTAAAAAAATTAAAAGTGAGTAATATTGAAGAACGAGACTGTGTTTTGTAAGAGGGGTCAATGCAAATCACGAATCTCCATTGTTATTCAAAGTTATTCCAATTTTTAGAGCTGAAATACATAGTGAGCGCATGCTTGCCCAAATTTCTCAAAAGGACAGAAGGTGTAGAACTTTTGGAAATTCAACATATTTAAGGGAGAATTTTGGGCAAGCCTGCGCTCGGGGTAAACTTTTTGAAAAAGGTACAAAACGCCGACAGTTTTCTTCACTGTTTACGGTATTTACATGTCATTGACCTCATTGTGACCTGTTTAATATTCCAATTTACCACGTGATTTGTAGACTCAGGTAACATTGTGAATACAAAAAATCGATAAACCACGTGGTTGTAGATTCCGTCGAAAGGGGTCCAACTTAGACCGTTTACATGTACATTTTCAATCAATCAACATAGAATTATTTCTTTAATTTTTTGTCAAGTGTTTTAATAGGGTGCTGGAATAATAAATTGGAAAAAATGTAACAATATTTTATTTTTAGTTCTTGGATTTAAGGGGCACGTTTAGAGGCTCAACGAGTTTCAAAGATTTAGCTCCAATCTTCGAAGTAGCATCATTCCTCAAAGTGTTTTTGATTGTAAAAAATATAAGGACACGGTTAGAATATGTGGATTGTTTAACACTGGTATGGAATTCTTACTGGTACCCCCCCCCCTCCAAAAACAAACAAACAAACAAACAAACAAACAAAAAATCGCACATACAATTAATAAAATTGTTTTAGTGATAAAATATCACCACATGCAGCATAAAAAAAAAAAATATTCCGTACACCATTATTTGTGAGAAGTACGGGGTAAATTTACTGTACTTTAAAAAGTACGAATAGAGAGAGAGAGAGAGAGAGAGAGAGAGAGAGATGTTTAAAATTGCAATACGGCACTAACCTTTTAAAAAATATAGAAGTTTTTCTTAGATATGATTTTCCCCGTTTTCATATACAAGTAGGCTCAGTTTATTTA
Source organism: Saccostrea glomerata (assembly GCA_003671525.1). NCBI lineage: Eukaryota > Metazoa > Mollusca > Bivalvia > Ostreida > Ostreidae > Saccostrea > Saccostrea glomerata. The sequence goes on from PRKT01000764.1 coordinate 43,248, forward strand.
ATTTAGTGTTAAATTTCCACCGAGAAACGACCACAAGATGGGGGATCTGGATTTATAGGGATCATATACATCTCAGAGATCCTCCCCAGTACCATCTTTCGTAAAAAAAAAATGTCGTAATCCTTGAAAAATTCTTTGTGTTTATTTTTCTGTATACAGTTTGTATTTTGTATTAAATTCCGAAAGCGGCTAAATATTACATGTTTTCAATCGATCGATGAAATGCCCCGCCTCGACTGAAAACATGAATATTAATGTGACACAATTAAAACCCAACTCGGACAAGCGCAACATTCCGGAATTAACACGAAGTATATGGCTTTTTAAATTACGATTTATAAAACTAATACGCCGTTTTCAGTGTGAATTTTTGCAAGTAATATACCACAAAGATAACAAAGTATGAGTTAGGGGTAAAATAATTAACATTTGAGTTAATTAGATAAAGTTAGAGGGGTCCGAAAAAGGGGCCACGGCACTATGCTTAAGTGGAAACATTCTTTGCGCTAGGTACGCGGTCACAAAATTTCCGCGGAAATTTGTCCAAGTGTACTTAATATAAATGTAAGGCATATAGTGACAATCTAGAAAATCAGCGTACTTTCTGCCCGCGGATTAAATAGAGATTGAGATTCCGCGGAATTATGACCCCGTGGAAAAAAGTACGTCTACAGTATTTAAATATTCAATATATCATACAGTAATTATATTATTTGAGTCATTTTTAATGTTCAGATCTTTATGGGAAATAATGTTTCACACCACAACTAAGAACTATCAAATCCTTAATTTTTCTAACTATGGAATTCAAATGACCTAATTTTTCAATCTAAGGAGACATAAAACCAGAATATACCTTGGAGTTGGTTTGGTTTTGAATATGTCATCTCTACTGAACTGTGCCACACCATTTCCTACATGGAACTTGGATCCACCCATGGGTTGCATGTCACCTTTTAGACATTTGCCATCAAGATCAATGTACACAGAAACCATGTCACCTGACATCATGTCTGAGAAAATAAAAGATTTATGGAGCACATATAGAGAACATTTTTAATTCAATGACACTGACAAAAAAGGGGTGGAAATACACATGTATTAGAAAGCATCACATTTCTTTGAGGAACATTACCTAAATAAAAGATACATCAAAGGCACTTGATGCTTCTTTTCCCTATATAAAAAATTAACCCTAAATCTCTTGTATTATTAGGTATAAGGTTAAATTAAAGATACATCAAAGGCACTTGATGCTTCATTTCCCTATATGAAAAATTAACCCTAAATCTCTTGTATTATTAGGTATAAGGTTAATTTTTTACATTAGAAAAATAAGCATTGTCAAGTGCCTGTGCCTTCACAGTGTATATCAATACAATTACGTCTTCCCCCTTTCTTTCTACTGTTTACCTCTCCTCTTTCTCTCTTCCCCATCCCCCTCACACATTTCATAACCCACCTCACTGTTTATATCTTACTTGCTGGTGCTCCAATTATTCCCTGAACAAAAATGTCTGCTCCCCGTAACACAGCCATTCCACAGTTGTGATCTATGACTACCTCCTTCTCCATCTGAAATAACAAAGAAAGTTTTATCTGGAATTTTGTTTAAATTTGGTCATTCTTAGTTAAGCTCTGACTAGCCTCCTAATCGTACCCAATAACTTAAGGCTCGTTGTTACATTAAAGACAATTTCTAAAATAGACCCCCCCCCCAAAAAAAGAATGGAATTTTTCTGCACATTGCTAATTACTGCAGAGATCTTCTTCATAGTTCATAATTATATACAAATGTAGTGTATTTTGTCGATTACAGCTCTTAAAACTGATAGTGTGTTTCTGGATCAATGCTTTAGCCATACAACTATAATTTTTATTATCTGAAAAATCACTTTGATGCTTTTTTTTTTTTAAAACTTAGTCTACTTAGTTGACTCTGAGAATAAAATGGCCATAAGGTCCACAACAGTATTTCATGAGATTAATAATATGGGGACTTGTAAAAACAGCTGAATTCAATTTGGGGAAATTTACCTGTTTTAGCTGCTTTGGACCTCGATTTTCTATGACAAGTACATCCTCAAAGGAAGGGTGGAGAAATATTTTGGGTGGATCCCAGTTTCTGTTTTTATAAACCTTCAAAAAAAAAAAACCATACATTAACTTGATGTTGGTTTACCGGTAGTAATTTTGAAAGGAAATTATTAATTCATGGGTTTACAAGGTGTTCCAATAAACTGACATTGAAATTATAATTTAAATTCTGAAATCCGTTTATGTTGCAAGTATTTCCTCTTTTAATTTAGAAGGTAATTAAAGGCTACACTATTTACCAACATCCTTCCTGAGAAATTGAATTTTGTAAGGAAGGAAAAATCAACCCAGTTAATCATAACAAACAATTATTGCATGTACTTCATTTCCTTAATGTATAAAAATTAACAATTTTTTCCTTATTTATACCTTTCCTCCAAAAAATTAGTTTTGATTAATTTTTCAATGCTACATGCATGCAAATTTTTTTTCAGTGATATAATTTAACATTACCATGATTACTGTACATTATAAATAACGTGATAAAAACCAATTATGAAAAGATTTTAATTTATGTATATCAACATGATCAAGTCCTCAAAAAGGTGAATTTTATTTCTTTTTTGGGGGGCACTATCGGCATGATCAGGTACATGTCATATATTATATTATTTTATTAAAAGAATCTTCAATGTGTTAGTAAAATAATCTATGATCATGGCTTTAAAATTTAAATGAACACCTCATCCCACTGATTTTACAACAAACTACAATCTCTGAGCTTAACTTTTTAGAGCAAAGAGGCAAAAATACAAAAGAATTTGGACACAATTTGCCAAATACAGTAACTGTTGTATTATGGCAAAATTATGAAATAACCCACAGTGGAAAGTTGATTCATAGCAATTTCTAATCTACTCTTAATATGATTTATTTGTATCACTATTGCTGATGCACTGTAAACAGAATGAAGACAGTTGATACCATTCTGAGATCTTCACTTATAATTTCCTTAATTTCTTCCCTGCTGAGTTTCAATGTGTTCAGCCTCAGTGTGGTGTACATGGGAGGTGAAGCCAGTGTCTCCATCAGTCCATTAAAGTCCAGCCTGCATTTGTCTTCATCCTTGTGTAATGATATGAAATCATAAAACTTGACATTTTATTAAATCTAGAAATCTTGTGACACATCTGGTGAAATATTTCAAACTTATAGTCATTTATATCTAAAATAGTGAAGCCAGTTAGATTTATCTGTTTTTGTGGGCATTTGAATCAGTCACAAATTATATACATGACACTGACACAGTTTCATTGACTCAGCATTGGACTATCAACATAAAAGCACAACAAAACAATAAATAATATACTCTTACGATATTTATTATCATGATTGTGTTGGGACTTTTGACACAACAGAATAATTTTGCTCTTGGTTTTGAAGATGGTTTAACAGACTGAATATTTGTATTCTTGCAGATACATCCACAATAAAGTTACATATACACAACTATATACATTTATTTACTATTCTAATACATGTATCTATTATTCATGCTATTTCAGCAAAACCCTCCACCTCTTTAAACCTACATCCTTATCTCTGTTCAAGGATCTGGAAGGGAAAGGGATGTCTGTCCCTCACCAAACTAGAATTTTCAGAGTTTAAACGTTTTATGTAAAAACAAAGAAGAAATGACATTACAGTTGTTGATTAGGGTAGAGGGAATTAAAAACAGTTGATATGTTGGACCGGAGTGCAAGCTGTTGCTCAAGGCTGTAGGCAACAGTTTGCGTTCCGGTTTTTACAGATCAAACTGTTTCCTGACACTCCTGTCAACAACTGTTTTGTTATACATGTACTCCATTGCCGCATTAAAACATGTCATGACTCATTTTAGTGTCATTTGACGTTAGCAGACAACAGTCCTTTTCAACAGTCTATTTTAACAGTTCCTGGACCAACAGTCGGAGAAAACTTTTTTAATGTAAGAAATTATATAGGGACTGTCTAGTAGTGGGCAACTGTTGATGGCAAACATCAAACATCTACCCTCCCGCCTTTTAATTTTTAAAAATTCTTGGATCCACACTTGGAGCCTGAACTCTAAATATGAACTTTATAAACTTTAATAAGGGACCTACATACTAACTTATTCTACAGTACATAGGTCCCTGATTACCCCGCATGTTATTTAAGAAATAAGGTATCATTTTTAAACATCTATCGGGCTATAAATACGGGTCGGTCACGAGATTAAATTCCATAAAGCCCGAAGGGCTTTATGATGAATTTAATCTCGTACCGACCCGTATTTATAGCCCGATAGATGTTTTTAAAATGATACCTTATTACTTATAATTACATTTGTGACTAATTCATACTTTATATTTGCCTGATTGTGACTTTTAACGTGTGAAATGCATTATTTTTCAAACCCAACGGCATGTATGAAATCACTGAACGCGCGTCGACCCTTTATGACGTCACTGAGAAATTACGTCAAAAGATTATCCATACGCACATCTATGACCTCTTGACCCCATACCTGTATTTATACAGTTATAGATACCCATTCCTTTCAGTAGTGTTATATAAAGGAAAACATTTGCAAATGTAAATATATGGCAATAAAAAGAATAATCTAGATTTACCTCGGTTTCAGCTAGAAATGAAGCTTCTAAATAACTTCTAACGTCCTCCCTTAGCTCGACCTGAGGTATCTCCATACTTCAGCTGGCTATTAACAGACATCTATCAAACAAATATTGCTAAATGATATTACTAATACAGTGTTCCTATTTCACACGTGTAGCTGTGAGTTTTGTTTTGGTCTGTCTGGAATATTCAGGACATTGAGCCCGAGCTAAATTCAAAAAATTGACAAGTCGATAAAATTGTAAATACCCCAGGTCTCCGACACATGTTTTATGCAACTTAATAAAATAAACGTCATAAATAAGTATAATGATTTAAATCTCTTGTTTTCTGCAGTAAAACAAAATTTAAAAAAATAAAACGTTTTTTTCTTTATTGAAAATACTATTTATTTCATTATACAAATAAATATTTCATACAAAAAATAAAATAGAAATGAATTCCAAGTGCATTGTACCAAATGAGGTATAAAAACAAATTAAAGTTAATAAGGAAATCTTTATCTATGTAAGTACCCAAATTCTAATTGTTTTACCATTAAGTCTGGATTAACATGAATTTGACTATTGCAATATTATCAATCTCTAATTTTTGCAGCACATTATGCACAAAAATTCTTTCAGTCGAGTTTCAGCCATAACTTAATGATGTTTGTGAAACACTTATGCCCCTTTCCCTGGACATACATGTGAAGAAAATGAACGGAAACTGCATGCAAATAAATGGAATTTTCTCATGGGGCATAACTCTGTTAAAAATGTCTTGCCTAGATAAGAAAATGCCCTTGATTTTTTATGATAAATCTCTATACCAAATCTCATTTCTGAATCAGTATCTACAACCTCCGCGAAGAAAATGAACGTAAACTTGGTGGACACAGTAGTTCAACCGACCGAAAGACAGCAGCAAAGTTATATGCCTTTGAATTAACTGCAACTTATTATAAAATTCCTTTTGATAAGTGTACTGTTGACATTAGCACACCAAAGATTCCAACTACATGATATCAACAAACAATTACTTCTTTTTTGATCAAAGGTGAGATTCAAACAATTTCACAAATCAATAAATAATTCAAGGAGGATCCACACTGCATTTTGTATTCACATTCAATCAGTTTGTCCCACATGTTTGTTTTTATCTCACATTTTCTCGTACGTCCTGACATGGCCACATTCACATGAGACGCTGTACATGTCAGATTCCTCGTCATATGATTCTGGTCCGTACTCGTGCTCGTGTGGTCCCGTGTTCACCTTCACTAAACTGCTTCTGACTGCAAGTCGTAATTCTGTAAACAATCAATCAATAAATAAATAAATACAGTAAATATTTGATAATTAAATTTAAAAAAAATATAAATGAATGAATGTCTTCAATGAATTAATGAATATAATGAAAATGTTTTTGCAGCATCTATTTACAATTCTGCATTTCATCACTGACCTTTAACTTTTTTGTCAAACTTTTTTCGTTTTGCTGTTTCCCTCTTTGTGGACCTCTGATCATGTGCTTTCTCTAGTCCCTCTTCTGACCCCCACACCTCCATAGCTCGGTCATATACCTGTTGAAATCCAATCATACATACACAGTATGTGGAAAGGGAGACAACTCTATGTCAGTGCCATAAGGTAAATTAATTCCTTGATAAACTAATTAAGTTAGGTGAAATAATTCACTAATTTATCATACATTCTTGTGAACTTTATTTGAGGTGTCTACCTTTTTAAAAAAAACATAAATTTAAATTGCATTTACTATTTGAATTTATAGAATAATATTTCATAATACATGTATTAAAGGCAAAAAAAAATTAATTTCTTGGTTCTCAGGCCCTCCCTCATCTCTTCCAAGGGTGCCTCATTGACCCTTTTTATTGATAAATCAATAAAATATCAATCAATAAAATATAAACACCAAATCACCTCCCTCATCATTTTTTGAGGTTTTGTACAATGTAAAAAGCTGCCTCATCACGTCTTGGGGGCAATAAAAAAGAAAAAAAAATGCCTCCCTCCCTCATCATATTTCTTGAAAAAAGGCCTGAGAACCAAGTAATTAACTTTGCATGGCCTAAATAAAAAGTGAAGGAAATTCATTCAAGGAAGCTGTAAAATTTCATGAATTGGGAGGATTGAGTCAATTTTGTGTGAAACTAAAAAAAAAAATATCTAAAAAAAAAAATCAATAAAAATACAAATTTTAAAAAAAAGTCGGCCAATAACCATGAGCTGATGAAAACAGCAACAAGAAGGAGACTGACCTGAGGTTCATAGTACAACTTCATGTCTCCCCAACGTGGATTCCTGGGATTTTTGCGGATGATGAATTTGAGGGGTGGATCTCGGATTTCTAGATCTGAATCCTTTAGGAGATATCTGTCCTTGGCTTCTGTTTTTGTCACCAGAGGGTGTTTCTCTGTGTCCTCTCTACGATAATAATAATTAAATGTTACTATACTTGTAATAATATAGTCCATAAAATCAAAGTTTTCATTAGTTTATAAGGCATAAGGTTTCATTTTACATGTTATGTCATACAGTAAAAATATTGGTATCTCCAACAACATCATTTTGAGTATCTCTGGGATCTCAACATGATTTGGAAGTCTCAATCACTTTATATTCTTGATTAAGAATTTTACTCTTGATATCTCAAATCCTCGAAAATATATATATATCTCAAAGTTCTTTTTCTTGGTCCAATTTTGTTCAAGATATCAATGTTTTGACTGTATGTACTGAATGAATATTCTATTCCAGATAAACAATGATAAGTTTTCTGATTTCTCAAAATATAAAAGCTTGATTTTTGACAACACTGAGCTTCATATCGGAGTAATGCAACTAAGAATCTGTGGATTTAGTCATCTTTAAGTTTCTGCTGTTAATTCTTTTTAGTGTTTTTCCACACAAAAATACTGTGTCAGAGTTGTCACTAAGAATTGAAATAGCAGTGTACATAAAAGATGTAGAAGGGGAATTGGTTCCTCCAGTAACAGTGGGTTAAAGGAGAATTTCAGAATAACTGGCCGATCATGTCATTAGAGGTGGGGAAATTCCCTGCACCCCAAATCTTAAGGACAAGCCTACTGTGTATTGAAAAAAATTTTATCCTCTGATTTATTCCACCAAATAAAGAGAATGTTTTTCTCTCTATCAGTATGTCATATGGCTACTAACTTGCAGACATCACACACATTAACATTGTAGGTTGTCAGGAGCCAGGAGTCCATGAATTCTTTTCCACAATCTTCACAGAGCAGAGCATCAGACTCCAACACAGGACCTGTATTAATGTAAACATAAAGGTGGAATCAAAACAAGATGAAGGACAACTGGAATCAGTCTAGTGATGGGACATCGGTTAATTTTCATAATCGATCATTGGTTGGAATCAGTTACTGCTTCTGATGCAATTTTACCGATTATAATCATATGTCATAGTTTTCAATATAAAACCATACTATAACAATCAAAACTATAATTATTGAAAAAATCCAAGAATTTTAGGTGAAAATTTCAAATTTACTAGAGTTTATACTTAACCTTGAACTTATGTCATTGACCTTACCTAGTGGGTGTTTGACCTCTGCCCTTTTAGCCTTTTCTTCTTCCTCCTCCTCTTCGCAACAAGAAGGAGACTGACCTGAGGTTCATAGTACAACTTCATGTCTCCCCAACGTGGATTCCTGGGATTTTTGCGGATGATGAATTTGAGGGGTGGATCTCGGATTTCTAGATCTGAATCCTTTAGGAGATATCTGTCCTTGGCTTCTGTTTTTGTCACCAGAGGGTGTTTCTCTGTGTCCTCTCTACAATAATAATAATTAAATGTTACTATAATTGTAATAATATAGTCCATAAAATCAAAGTTTTCATTAGTTTATAAGGCATAAGGTTTCATTTTACATGTTATGTCATACAGTAAAAATATTGGTATCTCCAACAACATCATTTTGAGTATCTCTGGGATCTCAACATGATTTGGAAGTCTCAATCACTTTATATTCTTGATTAAGAATTTTACTCTTGATATCTCAAATCCTCGAAAATATATATATATCTCAAAGTTCTTTTTCTTGGTCCAATTTTGTTCAAGATATCAATGTTTTGATTGTATGTACTGAATGAATATTCTATTCCAGATAAACAATGATAAGTTTTCTGATTTCTCAAAATATAATAGCTTGATTTTTGACAACACTGAGCTACATATCGGAGTAATGCAACTAAGAATGTGTGGATTTAGTCATCTTTAAGTTTCTGCTGTTTTTTTTTTTTTTTTAGTGTTTTTCTGCACAAAAATACTGTGTCAGAGTTGTCAATAAGAATAGAAATATCAGTGTACATTAGAGATGTAGAAGGGGAATTGGTTCCTCCACGAACAGGGGGTTATGGGAGAATTTCAGAATAACTAGCCGATCATGTCAGAAGAGGTGGGGAAATTCCCCGCATCCCAAATCTTAGGGACAAGCCTGGTGTGTATTGAAAAAATTCTATCCTCTCTGATTTATTTTCACTGAATAAAGAAAATGTTTTTCACTCTATCAGTATGCCCCATGGCTACTAACTTGCAGACATCACACACGTTAACATTGTAGGTTGTCAGGAGCCAGGAGTCCATGAATTCTTTTCCACAATCTTCACAGAGCAGAGCATCAGACTCCAACACAGGACCTGGATTGATATAAACATAAAGGTGGAATCAAAACAAGATGAAGGACAACTGGAATCAGTCTAGTGATGGGACATCGGTTAATTTTCATAATCGATCATTGGTTGGAATCGGTTGCTGCTTCTGATGCAATTTTACCGATTATAATCATATGTCATAGTTTTCAATATAAAACCATACTATAACAATCAAAAGTTCAAAACTATAATTATTGAAAAAATCCAAGAATTTTAGGTGAAAATTTCAAATTTACTAGAGTTTATACTTAACCTTGAACTTATGTCATTGACCTTACCTAGTGGGTGTTTGACCTCTGCCCTTTTAGCCTTTTCTTCTTCCTCCTCCTCTTCCTCCAGGAAGAAGCCTGCCCCGGTATCGATGGTGCGTGTCACCTTCTGTCTGAAGCAGATAAGTTTGATGGTTAGATCAGCAAGTCACTTTCAAAACAAATAAAACTTCAGTTTACTTAACACTGAAAAGTCAATATAATAGATACGTCAATATTGAAAGCAATTTGGCTTCTTTACTGCCTCCTCAACTTTCCAATGCAAAATCTTGAGCTCCTGGAGATGTCAAAGCCCTCAGTCAGTTTCATTACGATTGAAAATATACAGATTGGTCCGATATTATTATTTAGTTTATTACTGATGAAATTTTAGAATCCTTTCAAATCATTTAGTATAGATAGTTTTCATATGACCTAAATTCAGCAAAAGTTATCTCCCGTTGACCGCCATACTGGAGGTCCAAATGCTCATATTCCTTCATTGTTCAACCAATTAAAAATTTTTATATTTGCGATTTTGAATTAGGAATCATTATTTTTCTGAAGTATATAAATTTTTGGAAGCCTCCTTTATTAAGAAAAAATTATTTGATAAAGATTTTCCACCAAATATTTCTGCTATATTTTCTTAAACTTGGTAAGACAAAGAGGAAAACTCACCGAGTCGACCTCCAATATGGCGACCAACGGGAGGTAACTTTTGCTAAATTTAGGTCATATGAAAACTATCTATA
>PRKT01000764.1:53709-80346 GCA_003671525.1 Saccostrea glomerata
TTTTTTTTTTTTTAGATGAGAATCAAATAAAAATAATTCAGAAACAACATGAATAAACACCTGTATTTGCTTTATCCCCAGTTTCGTCACAAGCTGATGAGGGTCCCGATCCTAGTACATCTGACATGATAAATGATAATTGCACAGTCAACACATGTTATTCTACTTTCACTTCGTGAAATGTTATGCAATCTTGAGCCCAATTTTATATAAAGAAAAAAAATGTCGATATAAAGTTATCTTGAACTGTAGAGCAATGGGTATCTTATTAAAAAGTACAAACTGGGTGACCGTCATAAATACTACTGAGTCTACTCATTTACATTTGAGATCCGCCTCTTTTTCTTTAGCGGAAGTCGAAGACAAAAAAAGCGTTGCCCACCTTTCAAACGCCTGCAACGACGATTTTCATTGGACGAGCATGGAAAAACCTTTCTGACATCACGATTGTGTAAAAATAGAAAAGTTTGTATTGATATTCGGAAGGGAATCCCAGAAGAACAATCCGACAAAAATCGCGATCATCGGTGTTTAAAACGAAGGTAAGATGTAATATATTTATTTTACAAATTCCTTGTATCATCTTTCTACCATTATTTTATGCAATCACCACTTTTTACTCATATAATTGTCATTTTCCCCATGTCAAATATTTGTTGATTTTTAACAACCTATAGGTCGTCTTGTTGCCAAACAGTGGCCTGGAATTTCTCATTTTACCGCTTATTTACATAATTATATTTCTTGAAATATGTAAAAACTGATTCACAACATTCATAAACACAATATTTTTGTAGTATTATGCCTTGTACGCTAAGATTTGAGAAGGACTTAAGAAAATTCTTGTGTTATGGTCTTGAAAGGTAAAATGGACTCGCCCAAGCGGCTGTCTGCTTTAGCTTGGAACTTGCAACAAGTTTCATGTTAAAACTACATTTTATCTACCAGTAAAACTATGAAAAGGATGCAGTTGGTTTTATTCATCAGAAAAAATTACATTGTGTCTTGATCTTCTTGTTAATTTCATAGAATATTTACGACAAAATCGAAACGTGTATCGGAACTCCTTGGTGCTAAGTTCCGAATGGCATGTTTTGAACTCCCCGATCTGTTTGTTACAAAATTCTGCTTTTAATGTGGTTTACTTTTTCTCTTGTTTGTGTATAATATCAAATTTTGTCTTAAGCTTCAGCAGTGCAACATCCGTTTGTATATTGATTACGTTGATTTAGGAGAATTAGGCAAACATGCCGAAGTCAAATTCAGCGGGAATAATGGCGACTATTTTGTGTACACTGGGAAAGTCTAAGTTTGATGAAAAGGGGTGATAGGTTCCCATACATAGTGCATGTCAAAGTTTGTCAGAGGGTTACTGCATATACACACTAGTTAACAAAACTATTTATAAATTTAATTTGCACCTTACACTCACTGCATTTTTTTTTTTATAATTCAGGATCAACTCCTTTTTCCTGCTGAAAATCTGGGCAGCTCATGAATACGGTAAGGTTAAAAATAAAAAAAATATTTAAAACACACTGACTAAAAAAATTCTTCTCTTGCTTGCCTCTTAAATTTCATGTGACAAAAGCTTTGCCTCTAGACACAACTTTTTAATATATATAAATTTTTTAAAAGTATTCAATTCAAACTTGGACATGTTGCTGATGTTGGATAATCTTGTTTTATTTTACTAACTGTTTAAAAAAAAGATCTGTTTTCAACATTTTCAGTTTATAAAGCCTGTTAACAATGGTTCAACAATTTTACGTTGCATGTTACTATAACTATTACAGCAGCCCAGGAGAGTTCCCCCAGGGGAGTCCCAGTATCCCAGAGTTATCGCCCCTTCAGCTCAACAGCGATTTGACATACCTGTGGGAGCAGCGGAAAACTTGGCGCAAATTCAGTTTCCTATGCACAGCTTCCCGTACGTAATGGCAGCACTTTATAATTTATTTTTTACGAAAAGAACATTTGTTTCAAAAAAATTACAATTTACATACAAGAGCAAAGCATATTTATGAAATGTTTCATAGAAACATTTTATAAATATGCAATTAAATCAGTAATATTTCAATGTTTAATTCCAATAATTGTGTAAATTCCAATAATTGTGTTGTCCTTAAAAGGCCAGGGACCCACCAACTATAATGGCATTTTTCCCCTCCCCTTTGTTTGCCCCCTTTCAACTTCTACTTGGGAAGAAACCCACGACACCCTTCTACTTTTATAATGTCCCTTTCTTTTCAATTATTATGGAAATTCCAGTTTAAATAAAATTGATAAAATATTTTCAGGACTACACAGTCACATGTTCATTCAAGCGGAATGCATCACCAGCCGAATCCAGCATTGTCCGGTCACCACGGCCCACCTACAGGTCAAGGGTCAACCCAGCCCTCCATCCAGCAAGCACACTCCCAGGGGCAACCCCCGCAGGTAAGCTATTCTGAAGTTTGTTTTTTTTCTTTTCACAATGAATTGATTAAAATTGCACCTCATCAAAGGTGATAACTGTAAATATTTTGAGTTTCTTGCTTTCAATAATGATTCCCCACAAATTTTGCTTCTTGTGAAGAGATATACGTGCCCTATTTCAGGCTAATTTGAGGCAGGTTTAGACCATTTAGGATAATTTCAATGCATTGACCTTTATGGTTCCTTGTAGCTTAGGTTTGAAATTCTACCTATAATCATATCCACACCCAGTTTCATGTTTTCCTTTCCAGCCCCATTTGGTCTTGGTTTTTCATTATTTCCTGTGTTTTCGGACAAAGTTCACCCTGCAATCTCTTTCAGTACCCATTTGGCCTTATTTGACTAAATTCTGTAATTTTTGCATTGTCTGTTTCAGGCCCACTCCGCTACCACCCAGGGCCAGCAGCAGCAACAGTTCCAGAGACTGAAGGTAGAGGACGCACTGTCGTACCTGGACCAAGTCAAGCTACAGTTCGGGAACCAGCCCCAGGTCTACAATGACTTCCTGGACATCATGAAAGAGTTCAAGTCACAAACGTAAGTACTGTCACAAGTTATATTTTCAAGAATAAAGCACTTAACAGTTTGTAGACTAGATTCCATTGAAAGAATGTGGTGACCACTTTTCCACTTGGATAAAACAAAATGATTGGATTACATTTTGGTCTTTAAATATATTTAATTTGATATTTGGACATGTCTTGGAGCCATCTATCTAAGTTTCAAGATTTTGAGGGTAAAATACATAAAGGAAAAGTGGTTGGGACTTCCAATACATCAATGGTATTGGAGATGTCAAGGTTCCAGATACACAAGTTCAACTTTACACATTTTTTCTTTTCAGAATTGACACCCCAGGAGTTATCAATCGAGTGTCCAACTTGTTCAAAGGTCACCCTGACCTGATTGTGGGCTTTAACACGTTCCTTCCCCCGGGCTACAAGATCGAGGTCCAGGCTAATGAAATCAGCGTCCACCAGCCCGGCCAGCAGACCCTGTGTATCCCAACAAATACACCAATTATGCTGCCCTCTGCCACGGTAAGTCTGTAAATAGAACTAAATGTTTAACTGTGGAAAACCCCTCAGAAATCCCAACAAATGCTCCAATCATGCTGTCCTCTCCTCACATATTGTTCACGCCAGGCAAAATAACATAAGTATTTGTCATACACCTTACACTGGGATTTACGAATGAAAAGTGGTAGATATAAAACAAGTATCTTATTTTTCATTATTTCATACATGTATCTTATACACTTTGCACAAATACATCACTACTTATTATTTCTTCATCAGTGAAACTAAATTCCCACAAACCCATATTTTTCCCTCAAAACAAATGCTGTATTTAATTTTACTGTAAATATTTCTAAATCAGTTTACTACATGTTGTTTTCAGCCAATGCCAGGGCATAAGTTAGACATGTTCTCCTTGCCCCAGAAGACAACCCCACCCCCCGCCCACATGCCCAGCACCCCCACCCATGGATCGTCCCACCACTCCTACCATCAGTCGCCCCACCGCGGGGGATCTGAGACGATGGGGGCCACAAACCAGAGCCACCAACCCCAGCCCCAGCAGCCTCAGGCCGGGCAGCCAGTGGAGTTCAACCATGCCATCAACTACGTCAACAAAATCAAGGTAAGATGTCAACAACGCCATCAACTACGTCAACAAAATCAAGGTATGATTCTTATCAGGGTATCAACTACATCAGGGTAAGATGTTAACCACGCTTTTAATTATGTCAACAAAATTAAGGCAATAAACAAAATGATCATGTATATTTTTCAGTAAGCGATAAAAAAAAAAAAATTGCCTTTGTAAGCTTTAGTGGTTTTTCTGGACTCTTTCAAAATGAGTCTATTGTCCAAAGAGTGATTTTTTTTTAAGTTCTAAATTGAAGCTTAATTGGGAAAAAAAGAAATATTTGAAATTATTTTCATTTTGGAATGGAAATTGTAACCAGATCCAAAATGCCTTAATATTTTGTCTGAAAGTTTAGATACATGTAGTTAGATCTTAAAACTAAAAATTGCTCTTTACATAGTCGTTACTAGAAATGAGATCAGTGTTTTAAGATTTGTAATGCTTTATTTATAGAATCGATTCCAAGGCCAGCCAGAGATCTATAAGGCGTTCCTGGAGATTCTACACACCTATCAGAAGGAACAACGGAACCTTAAAGAAGTATGTATCAGTGAATTTTTCTGTTGCTTTCTGAAAGATTTTAAACAGATTGTAGTTTTACAAAAATGAGGTACCTGGCAGAAGCAATTTAATTGAAATATTGTCAAATTTTTCTAACTGGAATATTTTTCTGGCCAATACAATTCTGATTTCCATAGTACCAACAGATTTTTGACAAGTCCTATTTTACAGCAATCATTCAAATAATAGTATTAATATTATCATTTTGAGTAACCTCCCTTTTGTTTTGTTCCTACAGGGAATAGTCTCCCCTGGCTGTAAGCCCCTGACTGATATTAGTAATATCATTATAAGTGAGCTCCCTTTTGTTATGTCTCTGTAGGGAATTGTCTCCCCTGGCTGTAAGCCCCTGACTGAGGCCGAGGTCTACTCCCAGGTGGCCAAGCTGTTCCAGAACCAGGAGGACTTACTGGCCGAGTTTGGTCAGTTCCTGCCCGACGCTAATGGGTCGTCTTACGGAGGATATGTAAGTATTAGGGAAACAAGGACATCTTAGAGGGGAAACGTAAGGTTTTGGGAGTTTGGTCCCCATGGGGTTGTGGTTGTTGGAGGGTTGGGGCAGTTGATCATTATTTGACAGACAAGTAAGATGTGACACCTGGGAGAGAAGTAACAACTTTAGATTTGCATATGTATCTGTAAGTACAAGGAAAGTGTGTGGAAAGTCTTGATAGAATAATACATTTATAACTGAATTTACTATTGTCTGCATCTATTGAAGGATACAGATGATGAAATCTGTACTGTAATACTAGATACTGATATAACTGAACATATACATATTACTCATCTTGGTCATTTACATTTATAATACATGCCTTAATGTCAATGTTGATCTCAGACGTTTACATTTCATGGCATACATTCAATATACCTTGTTTAATATTTTGGAAACATTTTTTTTTTACAGCTGAACATGTTACAGACCGACAGTTCATCCCTGGGGGTCAGGAATGACCACTCCTCTACTGTCAAGAAACCCTCCCTGGGTAACAAAAGTCAGATGGGGAAGAGCGGAAATCAGCACAGACGACCCTCGGGCGGGCCTCAACCCCCACAGAAGGTTAGTCTTGTTATATAGTTTATTGTAAACCGACTTTTATTCGCTACGACTTTATTTCGCGCATTACCAGGGATAAAACTAGTTTGCAACGAATAATTTTTACGATCAAGCCTTTTTGCATCTGTTGTTAGTAGACACATACACTTTAAGGACCGGTTCGCGGCGAGAAATATTCCCGATGATGAGGCTGAGGCTCTTGCGAACTTTGCGAAAATTTCTCACATGAGGTCTGAAATCATCCCCAGAATAGCAAAGTTGCTGGGGATGATTTATTGCACTTGTGGATGAGTGAGTGCATACATAGAGGAAATTATGCATGTAATGAATTGGAAATGGATTGATAAAACCCTTTTATTAGCTCACCTGAGCAGAAGGCTCAAGTGAGCTTTTCTGATCAAAATTTGTCCGTTGTCTGTCGTTGTCGTCGTTAACTTTTCACATTTTCATCTTCTTCTCAAGAACCACTGGGCCAATTTTAACCAAACTTGGCACAAAGTATCCTTGGGTAAAGGGGAATCAAGTTTGTTCAAATGAAGGGCCATGCCCTTTTCAAAGGGGAGATAATTATGAATTAGAGAAAAATTAATGGCATTTTTAAAAAATCTTCTTCTCAAGAACCACTGAGCCAGGAAAAATGAAACTCATTTGGAATCATCCTCAGGTAGTGTAGATTCAAGTTTGTTCAAATCATAACCCCGGGGCAAGGGTGGGGCCAAAATGGCCGACCCAAGTTTTACATAGGAATATATAGGAAAAATCTTTAAAAATCTTCTTCTCAAGAACCACTGGGCCAGGAAAGATGAAACTCATGTGGAATCATCCTCAGGTAGTGTAGATTCAAGTTTGTTCAAATCATGACCCCCGGGGCAAGGGTGGGGCCAAAATGGCCGACCCAAGTTTTACATAGGAATATATAGGAAAAATCTTTAAAAATCTTCTTCTCCAGAACCACTGGGCCAGGAAAGATGAAACTCATGTGGAATCATCCTCAGGTAGTGTAGATTCAAGTTTGTTCAAATCATGACCCCCGGGGCAAGGGTGGGGCCAAAATGGCCGACCCAAGTTTTACATAGGAATATATAGGAAAAATCTTTAAAAATCTTCTTCTCCAGAACCACTGGGCCAGGAAAGATGAAACTCATGTGGAATCATCCTCAGGTAGTGTAGATTCAAGTTTGTTCAAATCATGACCCCCGGGGCAAGGGTGGGGCCAAAATGGCCGACCCAAGTTTTACATAGGAATATATAGGAAAAATCTTTAAAAATCTTCTTCTCCAGAACCACTGGGCCAGGAAAGATGAAACTCATGTGGAATCATCCTCAGGTAGTGTAGATTCAAGTTTGTTCAAATCATGACCCCCGGGGCAAGGGTGGGGCCAAAATGGCCGACCCAAGTTTTACATAGGAATATATAGGAAAAATCTTTAAAAATCTTCTTCTCCAGAACCACTGGGCCAGGAAAGATGAAACTCATGTGGAATCATCCTCAGGTAGTGTAGATTCAAGTTTGTTCAAATCATGACCCCCGGGGCAAGGGTGGGGCCAAAATGGCCGACCCAAGTTTTACATAGGAATATATAGGAAAAATCTTTAAAAATCTTCTTCTCAAGAACCACAGGGCAAGGAAAGACAAAACTCATGTGGAATCATCCTCAGGTAGTGTTGATTCAAGTTTGTTCAAATCATGACCCCCGGGGGCAAGGGTGGGGCCAAAATGGCCAACCCAGTTTTACATAGGAATATATTGGAAAAATCTTTAAAAATCTTCTTCTCAAGAACCACATTGCCAGGAAAGATGAAATTTATGTTGAATCATCCTCAGGTAGTGTAGATTCAAGTTTGTTCAAATCATGACCCCTTGGGCTAGGGTGGACCAAAATGGCCCACCCAAGTTTTACATAAGGATATTGAGGGAAACCTTTTAAAATCTTCTTTTCAGATACTTCAAAGTTACGATTAGTGTTATTTATATAGATCATCCTCAGGTAGTGTAGATTCTATTTTGTTCAAATGATGAATGCCTGGGGGGGTGGGGGGGGGGGGTAAATTCAAGCCTGATGTGCTCAGGTGAGCGCTGTGGCCCCTGGGCCTCTTGTTAGGGGATGCTCATCTTCGAGAAAATGAAATTATGGAATTTTTATAAGGCTTTGACGTTTTTGTTTGAGCAAGAGAATTTGAGGACCATTATGATACCTGTATTTTGTACAAGTTTTTAATTGTTGATTTTTATATGTGTTTTTTGCAGAAACAGAGAACAGGAACCTTGAAAGACATCTCACTGGCTGAGGCTGGTAGATATGGAACCTTGAACGAGTTTGCCTTCTTTGACAAAGTTAGTGTTGTGTAAAAATCAGAGCTTTGATTTTAAATTTCAGAAAAATTTTCTATCCCAATTTTATGAGAAAAACCTACTGAAAAAGTGTCTGTAGTTTTCTTAAATGGAGAAGGTTATTTTGAATATGTGCTAGAAAAAAAAGATACTTGTATACATATGCTTACCCAAAAATTGTTTCCTTCATGCATTTACTAAAAGTTTTTGCAGAAAAAATAGCACAAAAACAAAATGAAGTCTATTGTTAATGCTTTTACTATTAGATCATTTACTATAGATAATTAATTAAAGAGTCGACATTTGGGAAACTTGAACATTTGTTTAGGCTATCTAAATTTAATTCCCTGGTTCTCAGGCCAATTTTCTACAAAACAGATGCGGGAGGGCGGCATTTTATTTTTCATTTTATTGGCAATGAAGTAGATGAGGGAGGTATTTTTATACGCCCGTCTTAAGACGGGACGTATTATGTTATAGGCTTCGTGTCCGTCCGTCTGTCCATTCCTGTCCGGCTCATAACTTCAATACTAATAGGCCTAGGATTATCAAACTTTGTCAACTGATACTTCTTGGGTAGACGGTGTGTCGCGCACAAAAAGTAGGTCGCTCTGACCTTTAATTAAGATGCTATGGCCAAATATGGAAAAATCCTGTCCGGCTCATAACTAGTAAACTATAAGACCTAGAACTATCAAACTTGGCAAATGTATACATCTTGGGTAGAAGGTGTGTCGCGACCTATTTCAAGGTCACTGTGACCTTTAATTTAAGTGAATTTTTTTTAAAAACTAAGTCTTTTAAATTTTGAATTTCATAATCCTAAAAAATACAAAATTTTAGTTGTATCCTTATTAAAAAAGTGTTAAATCAAGAAAATACTTATTTTTTTCAGCATATACTTGACAGCAATCTATAGCAGATATTATGTATGTTAAGAGAAATCCCATGTCTCCCATGAGTGTAATTATCAAGCACTGGTCAAGAGTTTTGATAACAGAAAATTGCATGTCAAATTAGAGAGAAATTAATGAGTTTAGTGCGAGGAGCAAACTGGAGACCATCGGTGTTATCTATGTCCCTTTGGGAATTGGGCAGATGGGTAAGCCTGTTGGATTAAAAATAGCTCTTGTTGGCTAGCCTAAGTTTTAAAATGATTTTGATGAAAAGTAATTAACACTAATTTGATATTGCATTATAAACTAATCTAATATTATATAATATTATTAATTTAAAAAACTAATTTCATAGGGGTGGAATCAGCATGTCCATTTTCCATAGAAATTGCATATTTAAACCTTTCTGACATTAAATGTTAAAAAAAAAAATCATTGAGTATTTTATATGTTTTAAAAATATTTTATGGTAGATAGTGCAGATTCATTCATCTATAGTAATGAGAAGACAAGCATCCAGTCAAAGATTAATTAATGAGTTCAATTTAGGAAGGCTAGCTAGCATCTTCTTATCTGTATCCTTTGAGAATTAGACAGAAGAACTGCTGGTCAGTTTAAATAGCATATGTCATTTGATGGCCTAGCCTTTTATTTTCAAAATTAATTTGGTTTAAATTAAGTTGTTAAGACTAATTTGATATTGTTTAATATGATGAGCATTTGACAATTAAGGTCTAATACAACCAGTATAGAAATCTATCAATGATGTAATTTGTTATAATTAATGCCTACACCACAGGGGATATCGATGGATAAACAAATATTTTAAGGAATAGAAAAAATCATGGAAATTTTAGAATCAAGGTTTACATGATTTTCTTGCACTCTAAACTGTTTAAGTTAATTGTAATTTTTTGACGGGCGTATCATGCTGTGGCGTGGCACTTTATTTTTTTTTATTTTTATTTCCGAATTTTCTTTAACATAAAGATAATTTTTTTAATCACGGATATACTTTCCATTTCTGGTCAAAATTTCACCTTTATCCATTGCTTAACAGCGTGTAAACATTGTAGGTAATGTCCTTGAATGTATTTTCAAACGAAGTAGCCAAAATCTCATTGTAAATGGCTACCGGAAATGATATTTGAGTACTAAACTACGAAACAAATGAGGTCGGAATTTTTTTTCCCGGATTGGTCTCCGCAATACCAACTTTTTATTTTATCAAAAATACAATAAAATTGGCAATGCGGCTACCTCAAAACGGATGCGTGCGGGCCTGAGAACCAAGATTTCAATTTTATATGGCCTTATAGGACTGTAAATAAAAACTGCAATACTAATTTTTATATAAAACTTGTTTTCCAGGTGAGGAAGTTCCTGAAGCACCCTGAGGTTTACGAGAATTTCCTGCGGTGTCTGGTTCTGTTTAACCAGGAGGTGATTTCCCGTACAGAACTGGTGCAGCTGGTACAGACCTTCCTACAGTGAGTTACTGCTTAACAGTTTTATATTATGATTTATACATAATTTGTACATTTGTATAAACAGTGTACCTTGGAATTTTTTAATTATATTCTTTTATAAAAAATTATTTTCAAAAATTCATTAAAAAAAACTCTTTACATTTGAATGTATTTATACTGTAACCAAACTTTAAAACTTTTTAAAAATTGATTCAGATATTATTTTCATATTTTCATGTTCCCTGTTGTTTCTTTTAAATGTATCCTTGAACAAGATTTAAAGAAACAGCAACTTATGATAATCTTTTTCTCTTTAAAAAATATTTGTTTGTTTATTTACCAAAACCAATATTTTTGCCCTGCAGGAGGTCCCCTGAGTTGTACAAGTGGTTCAAGGATTTCCTAGGATACAAGGAGTCGGGTGGTACCACTGAGGCGGTGCCACAAGGTGCCCTGGGGAAGGAGAGAGTCAGCGGGGAGCTGGCCATGGAAATAGGTCAGTGTTTACAGTAGTATTATCCTGGATTAAAACCAGCTGTACTGTTCCTATCACCCAGGTCAATGTTTAGGCGTTATCCTGAATTTAAAATAAGCTGCACTGTAATTATCACCATGTACATGTATGTCCTTGTTTCCATTGGTGGTATCCAAATAACTACTCGATTGAGATCAGGATATATTCCAAAATTATTCAAAATTTTACCATTAAATTTTCTCACCTATGTCATATAATACATGTACACAATCAGTATTGTGATGTTTAAGTTGTTTGTGACCTAACTTTGACATACATGTATATTTGTAAAAAAGGTGATGTAATATAAGTATCCTCATATTCTTCAGTGTTAGCTTTGTTTGCAATGTTGGTTTGTAATATTTAGTGTAGAGAAGTTCAGCATGTCATTATAATGATCCTCCCTCTTTTTCAGACTATGCCACATGTAAGCGATATGGAGCCAGTTACAGAGCACTGCCTAAGTCCTACCCCCAGCCCAAGTGTTCAGGTCGGACCCCGCTCTGTAGAGAGGTAACTATTCAGAGGCTTGAAAATAAAAAAAAGGTTTTGTTTTTACACACAGTGATCTAAAAATCTTGCACAATTACATGCATTATAATATTTGTTTTATTTTAGCTTATTCTCCCCTCTCTCTTTCCTCCCATCTTTTGTATATTTACTTTCATAATGTAAAATGTTACTGACATCAGCTGTGTTTACCTTTAAAGGTACTGAACGACACCTGGGTCTCCTTCCCTTCCTGGTCTGAGGATTCCACGTTTGTCACGTCACGGAAAACACAGTACGAGGAACACATCTACCGCTGTGAGGACGAGAGGTTTGAGGTAGGTTTGCAGGGTTCAGTTATCCATATTAAACAGGTCCTTTGGATTAGTCAGTAGTCGATACTTGAACAAAAAGAAGGTTCTTTACACTTCTGAGTGGCCATAAATGCTGCCTTACTATCGAAATTTGCAGTATACCACTTAACCACTAGCATTTTGTGATATCCCAATAAAGAGTTAAATATATTTATAATGCTGCTTTCTGGCTTGTAAAGCACTCAATGTAATAAAAGGCTGTCCAATAAAAGTATATGGGAAAGAAAATTATTAAAAAATTATTATTGACACTTTTCAGCTTGATGTTGTGGTGGAGACAAACTTGGCCACTATTCGTTGCCTGGAGGCAGTACAGAAGAAAATGAGTCGCATGAGCTCAGAGGAAGCTGCTAAATTCCGACTGGACAACTCACTGGGCGGGTCATCTGATGTTCTACAGAGGAAATCCATACAGAGGTTAGGGCGGAGTGAATGTTTGTGAGGAAGGGAGGGGGGACTTTCAAGATTTCAAATTTACAAAATTTGATCACACTCCAAGGGTTAATATGTTTAAATACAGTGGATTCCATTTAATCAGATAGTGGTTAAACGAATATTTCGGCCAATCTGATACAATATCAGAGCACAAAACCATTTCTTATATATTTACTAATAATTTCATCTGATATTCTGATAGGAAAATATGGGATTTTCGTTTTATCTGATACAAAAATTTCGCCTATCATAGTGATTTTCATAATAATTGTCTCTTTCACACCTCTACCTTCTGTATGTAAATCCTTTGTTTACACAAGTTTGACACTTCCAGACACGATAATGAGGGGATTAGTCACGGCTGAGCGGGCGAGCACCTTACCTGTGTTAACAGTGGGCACACTAGATCGATATGTTTTGATAACAATGGTGATGACCGGCTTGGGTGTTATTTTAGATCATTGATAATTGGCTTGTGTGAAATTTTGTTTGGTGTGAAGTTTTAATTATTGAACTGTTCAGTTTGAGTATGACACTTCGCTTGGACATTAAATTAAAATTATCAGAATTAGACTGTCTATTAAATGGTAGCGCTTGGTCATTTAGTTGAATATGTGTTCACTTTTAAGTGCAATTTTAAGAATTAAATCACATGCACTCTGTATAAATATACGTCTGAAAATTAAATCCATCAATGAAAGTGAAATAACATACAAGTAAAGATGAAACAATAAACTTTTTTCATTTATTAATCAGCAATCCGGAAAAAAATGGTTTACGTAATATAGTCATGTATTCAATCAACTTCCGTTTTTCCAAAATGGATGCCATCAACGAATGGGATGAATGTAAACAGGTGCCTGGTGCTAACAAGATTTATAGAAATGGAAATAAGTTTTATACTTCAATTAAAAACAAATTATTCATACAAAATCACATTGAACTTGTTATTATAAATTAAGTGAAATAATTCATTTCCTGACTTGGTACATTCATCGAATGAAAACGAAAGTACAGGTACGTAATACAACCTTGTTGAAATTGTTACTTGTGTACTGTAGATCTGCTGTTTGTACGGAAATATTGCAATCGGCTATTCCAATATTCGGCTATACGGATAAAATTATTCTGACATCCTGACTATCCGTTTAAACGGAACCCACTGTACTTAGATACTTGAGAGAATTCACAAAGAGAGAAAGAAGGGGGGATAGAAAAGGGGTGGAGATTAGATCCATTTAAACTATAGAGTTGAGTGAGTTCTTAACAAAAGGAGGGTAAGATCTTTGGTAAAACTTGTTCATAATGAAGTCAGTGGGACCTGTTAAATTACTTAAGTATATTCCTAAATTGTTATATAGGTATAGGAAATTTGTAAAACTTTCATAGTTGGGGATCCAAGAAAATTTAACTATGTCTGTGAATTCATACTATCCAGATGCTGAACGAGTTTAACTATATGCATACAAGGGGTATTAATAACAGTTTTGTTAAATGAACATTCTCTGTTGTAGAATATATGGAGACAAAGCTCCGGATATTATTGACGGTCTGAAGAAGAACCCTGTTGTAGCAGTACCTCTAGTGCTGAGGAGGTAAGCAAAGGGAAAAGAGGGTGTCATTTTTTACCAGTTTATTCAAAATTTTAGATGCAAACTTTTTAATAAATGAAGGAGGGAGGTCACATTCCATGCATCTCTATATGTTGTTAGCAGAAAAACAGAATAATGGGGATAATATTGTTGGAAACTCTATTATGCATCTATTCAGAAATAAAGTCAAAAGAGTACCTATACAAAATTGAATGTATGGTTACAGTTCATTATGAAGAAAAATCATGTTTAAAATTTTAGATTGAAAGCCAAGGAGGAGGAATGGCGTGAGGCTCAGAGGAACTTTAACAAGATTTGGAGAGAACAGAATGAGAAATACTATCTCAAGTCACTGGATCATCAGGGGATTAACTTCAAACAAAACGATGTCAAGGCCATCCGATCTAAAGGTCTCCTCAACGAGATAGAGACCATATATGATGAGGTGGGTCAAAGGTCGGGTTAAGGTGAAAGGTCAAAGATAGGTTAACCTGAATTAACTCTGTATTAATTTGGGTAATGGACAATTGGGAACTTTTGAAGTTGAAATATGGGTTTGTGACTCTGTCATTGTGTCATATGCAGAAAAACTAAGTTGGTCAGAAGTGTTATTTGTTACAGGTGCATTGTAACACGAGAATTAATGAAGAAAACTAAGAGTTCTTTGAATGATAACTACAGATTTCCGATAAAGTTTGTGAAAGATTTCTTTCTCCTTTGAGTAATTGTCTTGAGTCATTATACCCCCCGCAAACGAAGTTTAGGGGGGGTATATTGGAATCACCATGTCCGTCTGTCCGTCTGTTCTTACGAGAGGTACATTGTGGGGTAAAATTAACGTATTTTCCAGCAGTGTGGGGTTTTTTTGGTACTGTGGGGTTAACCCCATAATGAAGAGGTCTATTTACGTTCAAAATTACTCTATGAGGTCGAAAAACCTAAAATTAGATTTAACCTCACAAAGACTTTGTCCAAATTTTGGACATGTCCTTAGCCCAAAACGCTCAGACATTCAGAAATCTGCTGTTTAGAGGAGTTCGGTAATTGAATCGAGGAGTTCCGAATACCTGAGCATGCGCATATATTTAAAACTAACTGCGCATGCGCAGATTACGGAAGTAGCTGTGTTTGGACACTTTGTATTAGCAGTGAGGAAATTCGGAAACACAAAAAGCAAATGCAGTAAGTCTTACTATTTTGTTGCACCACATTGAAAAAAAGCTTTGTAAATTGTTTGACATGCTTCATACGTACATTATGCAGTTGTAGAATTTATTTAAAGTCAAGGAAAGGACATCTGTAGTCCACATAAACACATACCTATTGAAAACGGGCTTTTGTGAAAAAAATTATAATGAATGCACTGATAGTTCTTTTTTTAATCAGAGGTCTGCAATGAAAATCGACCGATACCCGGGGGTCGGGCTAGTGGTTTTCTGCATGAAGGTCGCCCCGTTGGCCAGTAAAAAAAGATAATATTATTTATACACATGCAATACGTGCAAAGCACACCTGGTACGTATTTTCACTCGTTTTTTGCTATAAAAATCCAAACCATTTAAATTTTCCATATAACATGCTCCAACTGTCAATAAATCTCCATAATTTAATCCGTATTTGAGTACTACTTGGCTTATTTACTTCAAAAAACGATCGTGTTTTTTCTTAATTCGAATTTTCTCTATATCTATGGTAAATACATGCAGATATCTCATAACATAAATACATGTGATTCTTCCGACGGGAGACAAAATCTCTGGATTTTTCACGCCTGTTCCGCCCCTCCCGATTAATTTTTAAATCTTCCGTGTTTAAATTTTTTCAAATTGAATATTTTTGGCTTTAATTTTATCCTGTTTCGTAGTATAATTGCTCTCTCTCTCTCTCTCTCTCTCTCTCTCTCTCTCTCTCTCTCTTTGAATTCATTCTAGATACGTACCAATTGTTTATCTACTCTTCACACATTTGTTTACATGTACTTGTAATCGTACCTTAATCTATAGAGAGAAAATCAGAATGGAAAAATGGAATTAACAATGTCACTGCAATAAATTTTCACAGCAAGTAGGCTTTGTAGGAATCAACATGGGGTTGTATAATTAGGTTGTAAAATTTAGTGGTATATCAATTTGATAAATGACAATCAATGTTTATAAATGAGTGCAGGACATTTTAATCAGTTGTTAAAATACCCATTATGTCACATTTTTTTCACATTCGCTTGTGTAATTATGTGCCCGATAATAAAATTCACCTATTAAAGAAATTAAACAAATTACCTTTAGATACGTATATAAAATTATATAACTCTGTTTGTGTTAATGGAAAAAATATAATTGTCATGTAAGATCAATTTGTACTTATTTTTCAAGATCGACGATTGAAAATTTAAAAGAATTAAATCACAATTAATAGTTTTTCCATAGCTAAACTTAAAGAAATTCAAGCTTAAAGCTACATTTTGTAATTTACAATATTAATTCATCATTACTTTGAATATTTACAGTGAGAGTATGTGACTTAGCTAATACAGGGCTATCAGTATTTTCACACCTGTTAGATTTTGATTCCGTGTAGAAGCTCTAATTGCAATTTTTGTCAAAACAAATGTTTTGTATAGCATGATTATCTCGTGAATTTCACTATCAGGAGACGATCGATAGGGATTAGTTACGCTCTACTGCACTTGACACCTGTGTTGTGTAGAATGATTTTAAACTGCGTAAATACAAATCTTTGGTCAATTGAATAATTTTTTGTGTGTGTCTGCATGTTAGATAGAAATTCTGACAGCTTTATAAAAATAATATTAAAAATTTACCAGACTCTAAAAGCTTCAGCAAACTAGTTGATCGAGGATTAATTGAAGGGGGGGGGGGGTTACACTGCTGATCATTACCTGAACATATGATAGTGAAGTTTTTAAATGGATTTTATTGACACTTACTAAAATAAATTTTCATACTTTTAATTCACCATTAAACTGTCTTTTAATTAAAGCTTGTGTATTTTTTCTTATTAAAAAAATAGATAGTAGTAAGGCACATGTATTTCTTCTTGAATGATACTGTAATTCAATTATCATATATTTGAATGTAACAAAAGAACACTCTGAGTTCCCGAAACTAGTCAAAAATATGTCGGACAATTGTCTTGTAAATATTCAAAATTCACCGGACAGTTGTAAAATTTACCTGACATTAATTTTTTGTATGTAAATTTAACATATTATAGGATTGGAAATTGTGTCGATATAATAAATAATATGTGTAAATAAAAAGATGGCAAATGCAGATTTAAAAAAAAAAATGATTAAAATATTTTCTATAAGGCCTGTGTATGCAGGATTTGACGTCGCCGACGGCGTGTGATGACCAACGCTTAATTCATCGTATAAAATTATTATGTCCTTTCTGACAGATTTTTAAAAAAAAATTTTAAAATAAAATCTGCAACATGACAACTCTTGGTTGATTGTTTGGAATTAGTGGGAAATATATGTTGTTTTCCAGGCTTTTTTCTTTTGGATTTAGGATTTTGGTATTTTATGTGCCAGGAAAAATATTACGTAAAATATCAAACTCGTTTTAAAAAGCCTGGAAAACGTCCGATATTTCTGACTAGTTAAAATTTATTATATAACCTCCACACAGTTAAAAATATGTACTAATGATATAAAGATATGCAAATTTATCATGAAAATGATGATTTAAGTGAATTTGTTGTCGTTTTACTACATTCAAGTCAGTCCGCTATTTTTAGAAAAGGGGAAAAACGCGCATGTATTTTAAATGCTATCAAATACATTTAAAAAATCCAGAAGTTGGTATAATATTATCATGCTAATAGATTAAATTATAGAGAAAATAATAAATGGTAACAAATTGTCTGTAATCAAGCAGAAATAGCAGGCAACTCTTGCAACCCTGCAAATTCGTCCTTCAAAACGAAAGTAGATTGTCACATTTTTTTACTGTCAGAACTACAGAGTGCATATATTTATCAGAGGGAAAATATTTGTTTGACAGTGTTTTTAAAACTGTTTTTCCTCCCAGACTTATGGAAATTATTATTTTAATATGTAGCTTTTTATAGTAGACAATTTTACACATTTTATTTAAACAAGATCTGGCGCGCCCCTGACGTTTTTTTCATTCCTTTAGTTTTGCATTTGTTTATTGTCAGGACAATTGAATTAAATGATTTTGTTAAGATTATATGTAAACGTTATACAGTCTGTAAAAAAAAAACCATCAGACATTTTGACCGATAAAATTAAGATTTTACCGGTCCCATTCAAAGTTTACGGGGATCCCTAGTGGACCGGTGCGTTTCGGGAACTCTGAACACTTATGAATGTATGAAGTTTAACTGTTTTGTAGGAACAGAAACATCAGTGGCGTAGCTAGGCTGAAAATGAAGTGCATGCTCCAATTTGCAAGGGTCTGGGGGCCGCCCTGAGGCCCCGAGTGGGTCCAGGGCAAAGCCCTGGTGGGGGCCCAGGGGGCGAAGCCCCCGGAAGCTCCTGGATTCTGACGATTTAAACACTCATAAAATCATAAAAGAAAGTGAAGAAAATACATATCTTGACAACGTTTTACCATTATAAATAAACCCAAGGAGCAATTATAATTGTAGAGAGACGATTTAAAAAAAAAAAACTTAATTTTTAAGTAATACAGGACATGCTATCGTAGATTGGCTAGTATAAAAATTTTCGGCGATGTTTTTTATCCGCAAAAATTACGAAAAAAAAGAATATTACATAAGGTAATAAATAAAATTAAAGTGGCTCAGAACAATCTACTTATTAATTCATCTTATAAAATAAATATTTTTGTAAATTCAACCCTAAAACTTAATTTCATTTGAGAAAATGAAATGCTCAATTTTTTACGGTAGCTGCCATAATGGTTTTCGAACTTACAGTGTCAGTGACTTTATTTTTTTTTTAAGTAGTAAAACTACGCAAGTGTACATGTAAAGAAAATTAGAAGAAACATAACTTTTGATACTACAGTTATAATTTAATTTGTACATGACTGAGAAGGAGTCAAGTCATAGAGTCTCATTATCTTTTTTTTCAAAATGATGTGCATGCTCGAGCATACAAGCATACATGGTAGCTACGCCACTGAACATGCACAAAACCTTAAAAATTTGGAATTCTTTAATTTGATATTTTTTAAATAAGCATGGATTAATATATATATACACACATACAAAGGTTTTGTGAAATTGACATGTTTAATTAAATCAACTGTAGTGGTTATTGCTGTTTATTTATTGACCGACTGGCTACTTCTTTGGCAAACTGGAATAAGAGGCCACCTGTCTAGTTTCTGGACTTCCCAAAGCTTAAAACAAGTTTGACTGTACTTTTTCACCTTTTACCAATATAAGAAAGTAGTTCACAGTACATGACAACTATGCTATAAATAAATTTCGATGAATTTTAATTAGTAACTCGGAATTTTTGTGTGTGTTATAAATAAACATTTGCTTCTGTATTCCTTTGTAGAGTTCAGATACCACTGAAAGTGAACATCAGTGGAACTTTGATGATCTAGGCCACTCTATTGTTGCAGCAACACCAGCAGGCGTCGGACATTCATAAAGTTGAAAGAACAAACCTATGACTTGAACACACAATTTGTGATCTGAATATAGTTCACAAATTTAAGGAAAGCAACTATTAAAGACATCCAGATCGGTGGTTAGTACATGTTATAAGTGCCCATAAAATCAAGACAACAATATTATTTTACAATAAATTAAAACATAACCTGTAAAAAAATTCAACATTATCATTTAGAAATATATTTTACTGTTGTTTTTTTTTGACAGGTATACATGAAGTATGAGTTAAAGACTTTTCAGAAGAACAAGCACAATCCCGATTCATTTTTGCCATTGCCTTCTCCAAACGGCGACATTCAGGACCTGACTTACTTTTCAGAAAAAGAAGATGAATCGATTTTTGAAAGTTAATCTAAAAAGATAACATTTACATGGGTCGTGGATTTGAATTACATTTTCTTGATGGGCAACTAGTTTCAAGTATTTGGATGTCTATTCTCAAGTTACTGCAAACCTTAAATTAACTTCTTGATTATTAGTTAAATGTGAGACCGTGTTAACTTGAAGTAATCATTTTTTGAATTGAGCTATGTAATCTCTGATTACTTATGTTTATGAGTAGTGTTCAGCTTTAAGACAAAAGGATCTTTTATGAACATTGCATTCGGCATGGCGAATTTCTATACATTAACAGTCATAGTTTTCGTCTTTTTTAATTAGCGATCTCATTTTAAATGTGAGAAATAATTATTAAACTGAAATGTACATTTATGTTGTTTGATTTTAATTTTTTGAAAATTATAAATCAATTGCATGTTGGTTTTTTTTTCATTTTATTTTAGGGGATGGGAGTGGGGGTGCAGCTCTAAGTTTGAGTATATTTTCCAAAAGGATGTACATCGTTATTTTTGTTTTAAGATCAATTTTAAAATGCAAAATGATGAGATATTAGACTACACTTTTTTTCTTAAAACTTCATTTTAATTAATATATTTTGTTTAAAATAAGTAGCAATAACATGCAAGTTTTAGAGTTATTTGACAACTCACTATATACTTGGTTTTTTTTTTTCATCTATGAAGATTGTCTCAAATTTTGAGGGTTTTTTTTTGTGTTCTACATTTATTGACATGTTTCTTATCTGTGTTCAACTTGTCGAGTAACTGAAAAGTTTGATTAAATTTTTTTTTAAAAATCAGGATCATCTCTTTTATTTATTATTATTAATTTACAATGAAATTATGTATGCTTTTGATGCATAATGTACACTTCAAATTCATGCACCAGCAGATTCAAAGGAAAAATTATCATTAGAAATAAGCAGTAAAGATAAAGAGATTATCCAATTTAAAATAGTTTGAAAAATATTTAAAACAAATTTTCGAGTATGTTATCAAAATAGGAAAAAGTATTATGAGTATTGTTTGGTATTTTTAATAGTAAAAAAAAAGGATATGACGTACTGGCAATCGCATCATCTCACTCAGGGTCTTTCCGTCAGAGTTTGGAAAAACAACCTCGAATGTATTAACATCACCTGATGTTAAAGGTTTTGCTTTTCTTGTTTTTTTTTCAAATATAGGATAGAGGAATTAAGAAGTCCCTTTTATAGTATATTTTATGTAATATCATAGCATTGAATAAAGTTAAACTCCATATTCCACAGATAAAAGGTCTTCATGCATTTATTTCGAAGATCATGAAAGGGGGGGGGGGGTGTTGCCATGGCGTCTAACTAATACATTCGAGGTTGTTTGTCAGCTAGTCAGAAAGGCTCGAGAAGTTGCGATTGAACATAGTGGGGGTACTTGTTCTTTTATTACCAGTCCCTGATAGAGTTTTTTGATATTAGAACATACTGGGGTTTTCAAACACTTAAATTCATATGGTTACTGGTATCTGTTACATGAGAACACAGTGGGGTTGTTTGTTTAAGACCAATTCTCTGTAATCACCAAAATATTTTGGCACTCATAGTTACAGATTTAAATTTCTATATCATAATTTGATACAGGTGTGTGGGTGATTATAAAATCTAAAAATAGTTTTTGAATTGTAAACTTGGTTGCCATAGAAACGGGATACAAACTTTCTCATTATTGTAAATCATGATTATCTGTACTTTTCATGAAAAACCATGTCCAGAAATGAACAGAGATATCTAAATTTGTGTTTATTGTTGTTATCCAATACTAGAGATTCAAACAACAATATTTACAGTTCAATTTTAATTTTACACTCGTAAGTGGTCATGTTATGCACTGCAAAATGTCAAAAATATAGTAAATTTTGATAAGTTTTTACAGACATAAAACAAAAAAATGCAGCCATCTACAAATTAAGCAGTAATAAAACATGAAAGGTTGATATTTGGTTATATTCAAACAATTAAAAAATTGGTGGGCAAATGTTATGTGTTAAAGAAATTCAAAGGTGAATATCCATTTTTCCTGCATTTTGAAGCATTTTTTGCTTCCAAATTACTTCCCTTGGATTGCTCTCTAGCGTTTGGAGGTACAATATGTAGGCACTTGTAGTGGTAAATAAATAGTTTGGTGAGAAAACTTATCAAAGTGGGTCCGGGGTGAGGATTGGCAGTGTGGAAGAAGGAAAAAAGGACAAGATATAATACATAAGAAGACAAGAGGTAATTATAAATATTACAAATGCTAAGTATGTATACTTTTTTCTCCATTTTATTGGCTTGCATGCATGTAACCCGAGATTCCTCTGCTATGAAAATTGTGACACCTGAACTAGTGAAGGGACCTCTGTCCTGACTCTCCCCGGTACATTTACATACATAATTACATAAAAATACATGTTGATGGCAGACCATGAAGACATGAATCAGGTCAGACACAATCTCTTTATATAACCAGGTCCAGTACAATCAATTGATTTGGCTAGGTCACTGTAGGTAGATAGCTGTAGGCCTATATTTCAAAGCAACTTAGAAGTCGCTTGTGCAGTGATGTGTTTAGAGCGTCTGCTCTAGAATTGCAGAGTAAGGAGTTTATGCTTATATCGCAGGTTCATATCCCACTGTGGGACCCGGAGACCAGCCCTTCGGATGCTATCGTATAAACTGAGGTCCCGTGTGGCAGTAGCCAGTAAGGCACTGGAACAAAAAAATCCCTCACTGCTCAATGGTCATGAGTGACAAGTATAGGACAAAATTTGTATCTCTCCAACGGCAAGTGGTGGGTCTCTCCATACTTGTATTAAAAAATTCTGAAGACTAAGAGACATTACAATCAATAGTTTCCCTTTTCATAAAAGAAAAAAAACCCAGGTGTATAAAATATTTGAAGATGAAAAATCATGGTATGATGAAATCTTTGTGTATAACAGTAAATCCTTATACATTACAGCCATACTATATAATACACATACTCGTATATATAAAACTAAAAGTAAATAGTTCTGTCAATAGAGAGGTTAAGCAATTTACCATGTACGTCTACCTCTACATGTAAACCTAGCAGTGATTTTACATCGTGTTCTGTTTAACAATCTGCACGTGTACCGGTATGTGTAAAACATCATTTCAGCACAACACTTTTCAATCCATTTGTATCAAATAAATTTATGACTTGACGTAATAAATACTCAAATTCATACCAAACACCAGCTGAAAAATAAATATTCTGTAGTTTGAGTTTAAGAAGCTACAAGTTCTCATCTACGTGTACTTGCGAGTCTATACATTGTGTACAACTTTTAGAATTACGCGGTATGCAAAACTGATGATTTAAATCACTTAAAAATATGGGATTTCCCTAGGGACATGTATACGGTCATCTGCTTAACCTCTCTTTTATATAGTGCTTGACCTGTACATATTTTTTTAAGGATAATATGACTTTCCTTTTGATCATGTTGACAGAAAAATAATTAATATATAGATTGATTTTTATTATAAAATTAATTAATTTTTATCTTGAATTTAGTGATTTTTAACAAAAATTAAATTATATTCATTTTTTGTTTTCAAAGGATTCACCAAAGAGGATGAAAAGGAAAAGGAACAAGAACATATACTCATGAAAATCATGGCTATAACAGAATTCAAATGAAACCTTGAAGTTAATTTTGGAAAAAACAATTTCAGGAATTGGGACAGCTTATAGATGCATTTCTCTTCAAGGTAACCAGTTTCAAAAATCAAATCTAAATTGTTAGAAAAACACAGTACTACATGTAGTATATGGTCTGCTCATTTCTCTTTTATTGATCAAAATAATTTTTAAAATCATAATAATATATGCATTTATTATTTAAGGAATCACTGTCTTGTTTTGAGAGTATGCCAGGGCATCAACATTAGTGGGAAACATGGGATAATTTGCATAACGGGCGATTGTGAAATAAAATTGTAGACTTAGACATTAAGAATGTAGACTAATCAATTTAAATTACACGAGGACTTCCATGCCAATTTCAATAGTCCTCGCACACTGACTTCAAACACAAAGGCAGCCGCACGAGATTTACATGCATATTTGGCCTTTTTAGCGTCAGACACAGAGACAGATGCGCACGAGATTTGCATGCGTATTAGGCCTCCTTAGCTGCTGCTTTGTTTAATGGATTAATATTATACAATTGATCTCTAAAGTTTTATTCTGCTATATTTAGCTAGTTATAAGGGGGTATATAATAAATTTATCATTATAACAGTAACTTGATCCGAAGAGCCATATCACGTCTCGTTGACAGGCGCGGATCATCAGATCAAACTCGACACTTCGCGTCTCGTTAGATCTGATGATCCGCGCCTGTCAACTCGACGTGATACGACCCTTCGGATCAAGTTACTGTTATAATAATATATATGTATCAAAGAAAACGTTTAACTTGAACAACTGTCATAATGATCATTAGAAAAACACCTCTTGATTTAGGGTTTGCTTTTACATTTATGCATTTAATTTAATTATGTATTTAATTCAGTTTGATATTTGTATTCATTTGAAGATACACTGTATTGAAAATTGTATTTACTTCTGCAGGTAGAAAAAAGTCATCTTAAATATATGAGTGGAGATGCAATATCATGAATTTCAAAGTAAAGTGCAAAGCTGAATATCATAAAATCTCCAAACAACGGTGAAGCCTAAAAAGTTGGAGATATGGCTTTAAACTTTTTCCTTAGAAAGTACAATGATGTCTGTTACTAGTAATTTAGTTTCCCAAATGAGGAGCAATGTAGCTGGCTTGTCAGAGTGATTTTCCTGAAGATGAAATTGGAAATGAGAATATTCATGTGTGTCTCCATACTGGAAATCCTCGAGATTCAACCAATTTCTAAGTGACTCAGTGAGGTCATTATTTAAGGAAGCTCTTAACAGCACACTAATGAACTCTACTTGAAGGAGTAGTACAGTAAGAGTGATCTCCCCTTAGAAGACAGATAGAAAAAAAAATTTGCTTACCATTTATTTCACAATTTGTAATAGATTTAAATATTTTTACTAGCATTATCTTAGACAAAAGAATAAGTAATTGATTAATATTCACATTAATTTTCCCAATAGTCAACAACAGGGTTATCTGTTCATGAATGATTCATAACATTTTTCTTGTAGTCTAGAAATAATGCAGGTACATGTTCTTGTTGAAAATGAACTAATAATCTCAATGTGCATACCTTTATATGATATTTTTTTCCTTAATTGAAAGTCTGCAGATCACTTCTTGATACAAATGTATTGTTTAGAGCTTCTTTAAATTTCATATGATATGGTTTGCAATTAAAATACATTGTAGTTGATGATTTTGATAAAGGTTGAATTAATTGTAATACTTTGTAGCCTTTTGTTCTATCATATGTAGCAGCTAACTATGTAATTTTTTGTATTTTGGATTTTGTTTCCATGTTCATATATTATAAAAGCATATAATTTAGAAATTATGATGTAGCCTTATTAACTGCAGTAATCAGTAATAGAGGACTATTATTTTTGTATTGTGCAAGAAATTGGGGGGGGGGGTTATATTTATGATCATATTCTTGCCTATAGATATGAATAAATACTTTTTTGTGGTTCAGCTGACAATATCTCATTGATTTTACAAATTTTAAGCATAAACTCCTTGAATTTTTATTTTAAAAAGAAAAATATATCTTGTTATATGAAATGTTCATCAAAGCTGATTTTTGGCGAAATGCCAATTTTATGATTTTTCATTTTGTTATAGTCAACATTTGTTGTTATTTGCCCATGAATGTTTTTGAATATTTTCATTATTTGTGACAAGTACCTTCAGATGAAATAGGTGATACATTGTGAAAGTTCTGCTAATTTTTTATTTTTCTTCCCAAAATTTTGTAATTTTTCAGTTTTGATCAAATTGAAAAAGTTGATATTTTGCCATTGTTTGACAAAGTATTACAAAATTTTCAAATAATTATTAAACATATTAAAGATATCCATTGAAAGTGTTGATGTTGTAGTTTTATAAGAAATTAGCAACAGATTTCTAATCTTAAATATGGGTTCAGCAGAGATGGTGTAAAAAGTGTGATTTTAGCAAAAATTTCCATACACAAATTAGCCCTATATGTCAGAAATTTTGTATCCCGGTTACCATGGTAACGGAGGATGTCCAGAAAAAAATTATGCCATACATATAAGTTTTACCCTAGGAAGATACTATATGCCAAGTTTGAAGAAATTCTGAGACTATGCGTGCCAGACCCTTTCAGAATTACTTTGGTGATTACAGAGAATTGCTCTTAACACTCTGAGGTTACTAAGATGTCTGTTATTTTCTATCAGAACATATTGTGGTTCTTGTCTAACACTTTGTAGGGTTAATATTATCTTTTATCTATATAAGAACATAATGGGGTTGTTACACTTTATGGGGTTAGTGTTGTCTATTATCTTAATGAGAGTACATAGTGGGGTTGCTGTCCAAACACTTTATGGGGTTAGTGTTGTCTATTATCTTTATAAGAGTACTTAGTGGGGTTGTTGTCCTAACACTTTATAGGGTTAGTGTTGTCTATTATCTTTATGAGAGTACATAGTGGGGTTGCTTTCCAAACACTTTATGGGGTTAGTGTTGTCTGTTATCTTTATGAGAGTACATAGTGGGGTTGCTGTCCAAACGCTTAATGGGGTTAGTGTTGTCTATTATCTTTATGAGAGTACATAGTGGGGTTGCTGTCCAAACACTTTATGGGGTTAGT
>PRKT01000764.1:92869-107319 GCA_003671525.1 Saccostrea glomerata
TTTTAAAATTTGGCCTTGAATATTGCCAAAATCACGAAAAATGCTGAATCAGCAAAACTTGTAAAACATGTGTACCTTCCAATGTCTACCACAGAACTGACTTAGGACCTAAATATTTTTTATTACATTATTAGAACACAATAAATGTGTATCTTTATTACACCCATAAGTAAGAATAATTCTCATGGTATATGCGACTTATTTTAAGCCTCAAAGATAGGTGATTTTTTGTCCTTCAACACTGAAAAATCCGCCGGTTGCTAAGGAAATTTCTTTGGCCGGGTTTCCATGGTTACCATGACTCAAAACATTTTTCCTTTTACATACATTGTTCATACTTCAAAGTGAATCTATGAGTGAAAAATCATCAAATTCTGAGAACCCTCATATATCACCCTTTGTCTGATTTTTATGTGGACTGGTACTTAATTTCTGTGTAGACAATGAGACAATATTTCCTCCGGAAAAAGGCTTCAAATTGAGCAATTATTTTAAAAGTAACGTCAAGCGGAGTAATACGTTTTTGACGTAACTCATTGTGACGTAGGCAAGTCATGTTATACAAAATGTTATATGTTCCTCTGAATGATTCAGCCAATGAAATTGCTTGATACAAGTGAAATTAAATTATTACAGTATAACGAAGTTAAGTGTTTCTTCTTTTTGTGGTTTAAACAGAATACAATTTGACATTAAAATACACAAATTTTTATGTGTTCACAAAATCAATGTCTCTGGGTTGTTTTTATCTTGTATCTCAGTTACATAAACTTTCAGTGACATTGAAGTTTTTACATATATTTGATTTTCTTCACTTGACCACTGTAATACTCAGTCACAAAGAGGTTGTTTCTGGTGTCTACAAATAAACCCCATGGACTCTTTAGATCACAGTTATCAATATAACGAAGGAAATATCCATCCTGATGTAGGATATGGATACAATTGTTGTTATGGTCTGCCGTCAGGATCTGACTCTGGCTGTCTGTTGTGATGCCGAATGGATTAAATGTTCCTTTGGTATTAGAGGGATGACCAGTGTATCTAAATCGAAATTTTCCTGCCTGATTAACCACCACTACTGCACAGGCTCCACAATCAGCCACACAGATATCCAGGTTCCTGTTCTCACTGATGTGTTTCTTGAATCCAAGTGAATACAGAGGTTTACCTTCACTGTCAAACTGAATGGTTTGTTTTTCTGTGGATCCAGAGTAACGGACAACCTTTGTTGGTATATAATCATCACTGACCATGGTAACAAGGAGATCCCCACTGGAGGTACTACAGATATTAGAAGGTCTCCATTTCTGTAGTCGGATCAATTCTTGTATATTTTTATCCTTCACTATGTTTACAGTTCTTGTATTTGGGTCAGTATAAACTAGATCTCCACTCTTTGTCGCTGTAATGTCTTCTGGTATATACCCTGACTTGGTTTGAATTGATTTCAGTAGTTTGCCCTGGAGGTTGTAGAGTTTCATGATGCTGTCATTTCCACATGTCCAGATTTCTTCATCACTGAGACAGGTAACTCTGAGTTTTCCATACCCAGTGTTTATGGTGGTGATGAGCTCTGGTTCACCAAACAGTTGTTTGACTGGAGGACAGGATACAGCTTCTGGTGTCTTCATTGTGTAGCCATGTTCTTCTGTTGTAATGGATAATGCTGACAGAGAACCAAACATTTGATGGAGCTGTTCTGTGTTGATCTGATTAGGAGAGAAACTTGGTAATGACACATTAACTTTAGGAGGTAAACTTCTGAATTCAGCATTCCTGGATTTATATGCAGAGGTCAGGGAGACATCATTGGAGTTCAGTATTTTCTTCAGATGAACTATGCACTGTTTTACATCAGAAGTAATCTGTTTAATTTCTTTTTCCTGTTTATTTAGAGCAGCCAGGTGTTTAGATTTCATCTCTTCAATTTCAGATTTCTGTTTGTTGACAATGATGTCAATTTCTCTGTGCCAGTCTTCTCCTTGTTTGGTGACAGCTGTTGTCAGTTTCTCATAATGTTTTTCAAAGTTTACTTTCTCAGTGTTTAAATCTAAGGTTATTTCTTCATATTTTGGATAGATTCTTTGCTCTAGATCTTCCAAGTCTTTTTCTAAATCCTTTGTTTTATAAACTAGTGTTTTCAGAACATCTGTAAATTTATGTCCATGATGTTTATCAGAAGAGATGCAGGTAGAACAGACAGGAATGTCACATTTCTCACAGAACAGTTCACAATGTTTCTGGGTGTGGTTTGGACATTTTGGGTAGTTAGGTGTAGAAGTTCTGTGTTTGTAAGGTACAACATTGTGTCGTTTAGATGAATCAGAGAGATGCTCCCCTACACAGGCCTTACACAGGTTTATCTGACAAAGTTCACAATGATTCTGTAACGGTTCTCTTTGACACAGGTCACAGAGGAGTAGAACTTGAGCTTTGTCCAGGGGATCCATTAATATTTTCACTTATCCAGGTCTAGGTGTTGCTGTAAAAAAACAAAAATTGTAAAGTTTTTCCTGTGTTGATGATTAGTTCTGGGTTAATACATTCATAGATACTTGTGACTGTGATCTCAGATCTCCATGCTGAGACCACTATTGTATGTCATAAACAGTAAAATCATGCACAATTATATTGGAGACCTACTTTAAAAAAAAATTATTTGTTTATTATACCCCCGCAAACGAAGTTTAGGGGGGTATATTGGAATTACCATGTCCGTCTGTCTGTCTGTAGACAAGATTTTGTCCGGACCGTTTCTCAGAAACTGTTGGATGGATTTGTCTGAAAATTTATACACTTATTATTCACCATATGAAGGTGTGCACCTGGGATTTTCATCATGATTGGATGATTTTTCTGCATTTTACAGGCGTTTTTTCTTTTTTTATTTTGTGATTTTGTTTGGCTCATAACTAGAAAACTATTAGACTTACAATCATCAAACTTGGACAATTTATGCATCTTGGGTAGACAGTGTGTCACGACCTATTTCAAGGTCACTGTGACCTTTAATTTAAGTAATTTTTAAAAAAAAACTAAGTCTTTAAAATTTTAAATTTCATAATCCTAAAAAATGTAAAAATATAGTTGTTTCCTTATTAAAAAATGCTAAATTAAGTAAAACTTATTTTTTATCATATACTTTACAGCAAATTCTATAACAAATGTTAATGATTTGAGAGGAATTCAGTTTGTCCCATGGGCATAATTATCAAGCACTGGTCAAGGAGAATTTTTGATAGCAGAAATGTGCATGTCAAATTAGAGAGAAATTAATGAGTTCATTGTCGGGATCTAACTGGCAAGAGCATCTCTAGATCTAATCTTAATTTATCTCTTGGGAGTTGGGCAAAAAGAAATGGCCTTATAGTTGCTTGTGTTAATTATGAGTTCTTGATGGCTGTAGTTCAGATAAAGATCTTTCAATTGGTGTAATGTAATTAAAACAAATTGATGTTTTAGTGTATGATTAAAACTGAATTAGTATTGTATAATATAATTAAAATTAATTATACATGTATTCATTGAAAAAAATTACATTTCAATTTTTATATATTTGCAACAAATTGCAGTCATGTCTCACTTAGAATTTTATAGTCGAAAGAATAATTATTTTTTGATTTTTTTTTATTAGACTGTAGCATTTCCATTATTTCATAAAATATGCAATAAACAATTTAAAGCTGCAGATGGATATTTGTTAAGCTCTAACACAGCCAGTTTAGAATTATATTATGTATTATTTGTTTTAATTAACATGATTAATCCCTACACTGTAAGTCTCTTAGAGATGTATGTACAATATTTTAAACATGATAAGAAATGGAAATTAGATCATTGAAATCTGTGTCAATCTGTTAATCAAGGTTACTTAATTTTCTTGCACCCTAACCAATTTATGATTATCGAACAGTATTTGATGGGCGTATCATGCTGTGGCAAGGCACTTTATTAGACAATAGTGAATACCTCTTACTAGATCCATAAAATATTTCTGAATTGGCACCTACTCTGAAAAACCCAGCGGGGGTATTTGTCCCTATTGGACAGTTCTAGTTCAGATAGGAGATAAGTTGTACAAAATGTTTGATATTAGAATTGAACTAATGTCTTACCTGTAAAATCAATATGGCTCCTTTATAACTGTCTGACAATCTACTTCCTGGTGTTGGCTTGCCAGGTCATGTGATTTAAATACCTGTCAATATATAGGCCTCTTGAATAAATTTTTATTTAGCATATTTGGTATTTAAGATAGGAACATAATTACATTCATGAAATTCTCAAAATAGACATGAAAGAGGATATTCTAGATGTATTGATCAAATCATAAATTGACTATTGCAATGAATTTAAAAGAAAAGTAACTCATGTGTTAATAAAACTATTTATCATTATACCCCCCGCAAACGAAGTTTAGGGGGGGTATATTGGAATCACCATGTCCGTCTGTCCATCTGTCTGTCTGTAGACGAGATTTTGTCCGGACCATTACTCAGAAACTATTGGAAGGATTTGTCTGAAAATTTGTACACATATTATTCACCATATGAAGTTGTGCACCTGATATTTTCATCTTGATTCGATTATTATTTTGAATTTTACAGGTGTTTTTTCATTTTTATTTTGTGGTTTTGTCCGGACTGTTTCTCAGAAACTATGACAAGGATTAATCTGAAAAATTGTACACTTATTATTCACCATATGAAGGTGTGCACCTGGAATTTTCAACTCTTTTTGTTAATTTTTTTG
This sequence comes from Saccostrea glomerata, assembly GCA_003671525.1. Classification (NCBI taxonomy): domain Eukaryota; kingdom Metazoa; phylum Mollusca; class Bivalvia; order Ostreida; family Ostreidae; genus Saccostrea; species Saccostrea glomerata. Next base: position 97,625 of record PRKT01000764.1, read on the forward strand.
CATTTTACAGGTTTTATTTTTTATTTTAATTGACTTGTTCATTTTGGCCTCATGTATAAGGTTTGAGATATAGAATCTAGAATATCTGTTCAAAAATACTACAGCTTAAAACTACTCATAAAAACTTTAAAAAAAGAAACATCATCAAGTGTTAAAAACAGTTTTTACATTGCACAGAAGATAATGTAATTTCATTTGTCTCTTGGGAATAATGACTGGACATGCATCCAGTTAAAGATAAATTAATGAGTTTGGTGTTGGAAGTTGTTAAGGCATATCTCTTATCAAGTGTGTGTGTTATCTAATCTCCAGGGAATAAGGCACAAGAGTTAAAGATCTCTCTTCTCTTATTCTCTTAATTGTAATTTATTGTCTATCAAAGCACTTCATTACTGGATGACCAGCTCTTTATTTTCAAAATGCATTTCAAATTGATATATCAAGATTAATTTGATTTTGTATAATGGTTTTTTTTTTTCAACAATCAGTTTGCAGAGTGACATAACATATTATTGCAATATATTTTTTAATGCAGAAATAAAAAAAAATAAAATTAAAAAATTAAAAAAAAATGTTACAATGGAATTAAAATGTATTAGTATTGATGTTTCATTTGGTTGCACCTTTGTTTCATTCATTAAGAAACATGATGAGCAATTATATTTCACTGCAAATATTTGTAAGTATATAAATTGTGAACACCTCTAGATCCATGAAGTATTTTTGAATTGGCACCTTCTCTGAAAAACCCAGCGGGGGGTATTTGTCCCTATTGGACAGTTCTAGTTTATCTTGAATTTTTATCATATTCAGAAATCTGACCCGAAAATCTCTTAAATAATTTAGAATATTTTGATACATGTATAATCAAATTGTAGATTATGTTACTAAAGTAGTTGCTAGTTGTCAAAAATAAATGTGAAATAAATTCTTGTCACAGTAACATACATTATGATTGTTAAATAAGAGTATCACTCTCTGTACAAAAAGGTCCTGATTTGGAATTATATATATTGTCTATTCTATTCCGCAGATGCAGCACATTGTCCAGGATGAAGTTTGTGTGAAGATCACTGCATTGTTCCAGGAAGAACGTAAGAACAATGCTACAGGGGGGCGAGTGGCCACTGTCCATCAGCGGTCAGCCAAGGAGAGCGCTTACCAGAAAAAGGCTGAACAGTGTCTCAGTGAGGAAAACTGCTTCAAAGTTGTCATTGTAAGTAAGAGGGAAGAGGATAACAACATTTCCTCAGAATGCAAAAATCTTTTACTTTAAAAAAAACTTGACTATTTTTGTGCTGTTGTACATATTTTATTTGCGGGTTCAGTATTTGCTGTTTCGTATCGTAAACCCATGGTTAGCTCAAACATTTTGTAAAAAAATATTTATTTTCAACAGTTCAAGAAAGAGTGTAAGTTGACCTTTGAACTCCTAGACACTGACCATGAGCAGTCTGATGATCCAATAGAAGTGGAGCGTTGGTCTGAGTATGTAGAGAAGTATGTCTCCAAGGATGACACAGTGTCAGAAGACCTGAAAGAACACCTTAACCGTAAACCTGTCTTCTTACCCAGGTAATTTATTCGACACCCACTTTTTACTCACGTTCTCTTTTTTCCTAACTCAAAATTACATTTCTAAGGTCACAAAAGATGGAGATTTTAAAATTGTAACCTCAACAGTAGGGATGTGCAATTTTTTTTGCGTGATACGTATTGTGATATGGAGACCTAAATACCCGTATTTAGGTACATATTATAAAGTCCAGAAATTATTCATTAATTTGTTCAATCTTTCAATTTACAATTATAGAAAGTCTAAAATATTTTGTAAAAGGTGAAAAGAAGGGCATCTTACCATCCAAACATGATTTATGTTTATAGGTACATAAAAATTTCAAAAAGTGAAATTTTGTTTTTCTAGCATATTTTTAAGGTCAAGATCTAGTAAATGAAAGGTGCCTACAGATTTATCAAACTTGAGAAATAAATTCTTTTATTGATGCTTTACAACTTCAACTTGGTCAAATAAGGTGTTTCGGGGCATAATTTGTAGGTAAACAAGATGAAAAACTGTATTTTAAACTGTCATTTTCAATGAAAAATTAAGAAAACCACTTATGAATATGGGAGTTTTTTTCATATTCTGCAAAGGAAATGTATCCAGATAGCCTACAGGTTCTCAGAAAACGGTAATTAGTATGTTCATGGCCTCTTCTTTAAATCTATATCAAATTTAATATAGGTATCCGGTTTACTTTTCATATTATTTCAAATTGAATGGCGTGAAAATACCCTATTTTCTACATAATTCTGCAAAAGCTGTAAAGAACGGGAAAAAGAAAGTTGAAATTGATTATGACGTCATAATGGATCCAGCACCAAAAAATTAGTCTCAAGTTATTTACTAGATCTTGACCTTAAGAAAAATAATGACAATTTATTAAAAATCATAATTGTAAAAAGTGCTTGTAAAAATATCATGATATTATTGTGATATTTAGGGAAAAAAATCGTGATATATCGCTATTCGAAATTTTTAGCGATACCCATCCCTACTCAACAGATACAATGTATATTAGGACACATGATTAAAATAGAAATCAATTTTTTTTTTAAGAGGCATATAATATATATTCTTGATGAGTTAAAAGTGTGTCATGTCCTTGACTCAAGGTCAAATCCCAAAGGTCAATGTGATGAAGGCATATTACAGTTTGGACTAGTTTGTCTTGAAAATGTAATATTTCTTATCCAGGAACTTTGTTTTATTACCTAGTAAATACATGTAAATATTTGTATCACAGATATTTTCATTAGATTTAATGATGGAGGAGGTGGGGAGGGGGTGTTTATTAAAGGTTGAAGAATCCATATATGAGAGATATCAGTTCTTTCAAAGATTTGTTGTGTAAACTAGGAATTGTATTGGAAATAAAGAGACTTTTCTTTGCATAATTATTAATCAGGCAATATACCTTGACAATTTAGTGTGAGCAAAAATCTGAATTATATCATCTTCTTGTGTTGTTTTAATCATAATAATTATGTTTTAGGAATGTGAGACAGTGGCGACTTCACCAGAAGAATCAGAAATCTCGGTCAGACACGGAGACAGAGGAAATTCCAGGGTCACCTAAACAATCAACAGAGGATATGGACATACTGGACAACACTGAGTGTAAATTTAACGTCAACTCATTCAAAATTGTGTACGTCGTTAACAGCGAGTACTATCTGTACAAGCGTACAGCACTCACCAAGGCAAGGGAGGTAAGCATATAGAAGTAATAACAAGTTTTATTACATGTATATTGTTTGTCATTACTAAGAAGATTTGCTCAATTTCTTTCAAGCATTATCAATTACTTTTTAAAAGATTTTATATTTTATCATTACAGTCACACAAGAGGGTTTCCATAAAGCTTCATGACAAATTTACCACCTGGATAAATCGCTGGAGGGAAGAAAATCTAACGGAAGATCAGAAGTCGGCGTGCGAGGATTGGCTGATGGGACGTACTGAGGATCTGGTGGCATGTACCACCACAAAGGAGTCGTGTGGTGTCGAGGATGCCACGCCTTACTTCACCTTTAACAAATACAAGGTGGAGTATGAATACGAGACCAAAAGTGAGGCAGGGGAACCAGTTGAACCAGTCAAAGAGGCCACCAGTTAAGGAGAATACAATGAAGCTACTAATAACAACCTTAGTTTCAGCAAATACTTGGTTTACATTATCTGAAGATAAATATAAGAGGAACATAAACTGATGCATTTAAAGACAGAGGAATGGATACAATTTAACAAAACTCTTTTTTCTATACCTTAAAGGGCAAATGCATTCAACTGATTGTCATTATTTACATAGGTTGACAGTTTGTAGATGATGATGAATTTCTATTTCTTAAAGGTTGCCTGTCATATAATCATGGGAATATTTAGATTTTATTTATAACTGCCTGTTTATTTCATGCCAACATGCAGGTTATTGCTGTGGAATTAAAAATGTCATCAGATCGATTGTATGTAATTGTTTCCGAAACAAGAGATTTAATATATGATCTTAAAAGATAAAAGTTGTAAATAAGATTTTCGCTGTATATACATCTGTGTTATATAGAATGACCTTTAGGTATACTTATTTTCATTTTAATTCAGGAATGTGAATTTGATTACAGTAACGTAGAGAAATACCTATTTCCTCAATAAAGTTTGTTTGTTGTATATGATCGTAAGATGACTGAGTTATATTTCACATTTTGTTGTATATTTTCATTATGTCACATAAATGAGTCAATGAGTCAATCATCTATCATACTCCATGTCTTTGCATCTGACTTTGCATACTGCATAGACACATTGTATATTTATTTATATTATGTGTAAGTGATCATATTTTGATAACATTTGCTATGTGCAACATTGAAGTTTTGGTTTTGTCCATGCCATGTATATCAAGGTATGTGAAAACCATTACTTAGAGCCTTGTTAACAACTGGAAAAATGTGTCACACATCCTTTTTAATTAAGTCAAGATATGGATGTGGTTATATGATCTACCAATTTTTATTTTCATTGAAAATTATTTTTAATCATGTTTCACACTGTCTCTTAAAAAATAAATTCTCGATTTTTGAATAGAGACTGTATGACAATTACATTACTACATGTAAGTCCTTGGACTTTAATTATATGACTGGGATATGATATATATACCTCTTATTATTGTAAAACATTGCATGTAAAAAGTCATAAAGCTCTGAATTGCATTGAAGATTGTAACAAATGCAACTTGTAAGATTGTAGCATTACATTTCTATAAAATATTACATTGTTATATTTGTGTTATTGAATTTTTCAAACTGGTCAAATAGATAATGTTATTATAGATATATTACATTTATTACAAATTACATTGTAATACTTTTGTACATGAATTTTTCTCTTTTGGTCAAACTGATGCTGCCTTCTCATTTTCCTTAACTTGGTCATCTACTTTCACTTCGTTGGTCATCTATTTTCACTTTGTGTATGTTTAGTGTAGAAAAAATGTATTAAAAGTAATAAGTCTGAATTTTTGTCTTCTTAATATGTAATTTGTGCGCTTCACTCTGATTGGCTGACACAAAAATCTAAATAACCTACTTGATTTATGACAAATTTCAATGAACTTGAAGATTTGGGGATTTTTTGCAAGGTAGTACAAAAATATGTACAGGTAAGAGAATTCTTGAAAATATGCATGTATGTAACTGTGCCGTAGTTTTATTGGTTGAAACTAAAAGTGGATACAACATTCTTTGATTCGTAAAAATGATAAAAGAGAGAATAAAGAGCAATAAGCATCATTACATTAAGTTATTATTATATTCAATGCAAAGACGTGTATGCATCAGTTCTGAATTCATTTTGACATACAGTTATTTCTCGTGTATTATTCAATAAATATGTGCTGAATTAAATATGTAGGTAAATATATGAAAGTATTAAAGGAAAATATATGTATGTGGAAACATTCAGAAAACATGTGGAAGCATATGCTTTGATATTTTATTTGCTAAGACCTGTGCGGCTATATTGAAATACGGTTCAGATAAAACATTCTTTAAAATAACGTGTGAATCTTTCAATACAAAAGTATTACCAAATTTCATGAAGGTCGTAGGAAATGGGGCACCTTAAGGGAGAGGTGGAGTCGTTTGTGGAACATCTGTTCTATAGAGGGAGGTTTGTAAGTACCAGGTCTGGGGGCTATAAAACTTAGATGAGCTCACTTTTGATCTCAGTCTCACTTTTACCAAAAGAACATATAGTGGAAAAGTGAGACTGAGATCTAAAGTGAGCTCATCTAAGTTTTATGGCCCCCAGGCCAAGTCTGTTTACTGCCTGACCAGACCAGACTAAGAGCACCGTAAGGGAATAGGGAATCATGTGTTGAACATCTCTATAACGGGACGTTTATATGTACCTGGTGTTTATACTGCCAGACCATACCAGATTAAGAATGAAAAAAATTGTATAATGCAGACAATTTAAAACCAATATGTCACTTAAATGTTTTCTAGGTTAAAATCGTCTCCCTTGGTTTTAAGCCCCTAATGGAGACTGAACTAAGTAATCAAGTTGTTAAACCATCAGGAGGATTTACTGGTCAATTCCTGCCAGCCGTCAATGGTTCATCTTATGTGGGATATTTAAGTACTGAGGAATAAGGGAAAACAAGTTTATGTAGGGAGGGGGCGATTTTTTGATGGAAAAGTAAGTATAGATGAGATTTTCATCGTGGGAGAAGGTAAACCTGAGGTTGAAATGTGTATGCAAGTTCAAGGAAGCTCCTGGTTGGAAAATCTTTGTATACTCTAGTAGTACATTTGTAACCGACGGCTAGTTGTAGTTTGTGTGTTATTGAAGAACTATACAAAAGGCCACTTGTCTTAAATTAAATCGAGATACAATGATGCATCTGACTGTACGTCATTTTAGCTAAGATACAGGGAAATCTGATAATTGAAATACATCTGACAAAATTACCTTGAAATTGGTTACGCGTAATATTTCTGAGAATTGTTTCTGTCTAATATCACTATAATTATCTTCTGTTAGCATGGACAATGTTATTGTCGCAGACTTTGCTAATGAGGTTATATAAATATGTATATTGTAATAGATGTTGATGCAGACAAGGAAAAGCCAAAGCAGAAGAAAAGAAAGAATCGGAGAGGACAGATCTTCAAGTTGAGGGAAAAATGGAAAAGAGGCTGAAGAGGTGAAGGTCAAGAAGGAGAAGGTTGACCCCGAGATAAAAATGGAGGAAGAAGACGAGAGTAAGTCTGCAGACTTCGCTGTTGTCAACGGTGACCAGGAGGAAAAGTCTAATGAAGACAACATGGAGGATGTATATATGTACATATTTTTTGTGGGGGAAATTTTAAAACTAGTAAATAAATTTTATAATATTTATAAAAAAATTCTTTTGTACAAGATTTTACTCCATTTCTCAAATGATATAGTTTGTGTTCAGTTAGTTTCATAATTACATAGCGGAAATTTTTTCTTGAACATAATTTTTTGTGAATTTTCAAGATGATGTTATTCCCTGTTCTTTGTCAACAACATGAACAATAATTGGTACTTTTTATCATAGACCTTCGTTTTAGATCTATGTTTTTTCCGCCTCCATCAAATTCTGTGTGAACGCCCGTGCAAGATATACACATATTCTCTTAAAATTGCCGCAGAGGAGGCACAGTGTAGAAAAGACAGAAAGGAATCTACTGCAGTGGCCCTCAGACTCAAAGCTCCAAGTAAGTAATCTTAAAAAGTCTTTAGGGGAAATCTTAAATACATATTAATGTCTGTTATTTATTCATGTACAGTCCAGTCAATACTCTGACCCCCTCCCCTCCCTTTTTCATATTTAGTTGAAGAAAAGATGTTCAATAATTCACATGAATTTTCAATCACGACATCATTTTCAAAAGCTTTCGTCTTATAACACTGAGTTTCTACATTTTTCATTTGCTATGATTGTTGCCATGGTTACAGGTGAGATTGAGCCCGAGGAGTACTATCCGTACTATCTGGAGATGGTGAAGTTTGCTGGACGGGAACCTAGAATCCACACAGTATGAGGACCAGCTAAGAGAGATGTACGGTATCCATGCCTATATCGCCTTCACCATGGAGAAGTTGGTACAGAACCTTGTCAGACAGGTCAGGAGATAACGATTTTACTTTGGAAACTTGAGACTATATACTATGGTATATTGTGCACGTGTACACCGTGAAATCACTTGGGCCAGTTTATTTTTATTTTCTGTTTAACGAGAATTTTTAAGAAAAATTAGATCAAAGGAACAAAATAAAAATAAAAGATCAATATTTGTCAAGTAGGGACCATAGAAAAATAAAACCAAAAATTGGCATGAATTTTTCTTATTCATTTAAATGATGAAAAACGAAAGAAAACACAATACAAGTTTACAATGTATTTGGATTTCATATGCGGATAAAAAGATACAACTGCATGACTTATCCTACTGTTGTTAATCACACTTTCACATTTATTTTAGTAATGAAAGCAAATCAATCTAATATTATAATTTAAATTATTATATAGCAACAATAATGTTGGATAAATACGGATGACAGAAAAACCATACTGCATAAAATTTTACATGGGTCTTCAAGTGATTATCTATCTATTGTATTAATTTTAAAAAAGTCATGATAAGAAATATTTTAAGCTACTTCTTTATTATGATTTAACAGAAGTTAAGAAAAAGCAATGGGGTTGATGGCTAACATGACAATTCTATCTTAGTATAAAGGGATAACACATTTTTAGCTCACCTGAGCCAAAGGCTCAAGTGAGCTTTTCTGATTACAATTTGTCCGTTGTCTGTCGTTGTCGTCGTCATCGTTGTAAACTTTTCACATTTTCACCTTCTTCTCAAGAACCACTGGGCCCAAACTTGCTACAAAGTATCATTAGGTAAAGGGAATTCAAGTTTGTTCAAATGAAAGGCCACGCCCTTTTCCAAGGGAGATAATTATGAATTAGAGAAAAATTAATGGCATTTAAAAAAAAATCTTCTCAAGAATTACTGGGCCAGGAAAAATGCAAACTCATGTGGAATCATCCGCAGGTAGTGTAGATTCAAATTTGTTCAAATCATGACCCCTGGGGCTAGGGTGGGGCCAGAATGGCCGACCAAGGTTTTACATAGGAGTATGTAGGTAAAATCTTTAAAAATCTTCATCTCAAGAACCACTGGGTCAGGAAAGATGAAACTCAAGTGGAATCATCCTCAGGTAGTGCAGATTCAAATTTGTTCAAATTATGACCCCTGGGGCTAGGTTGGGTCCAAAATGGCCGTCCGAAGTTTTACATAGGAATACATGTACATATATAGGAAAAATCTTTAAAAGTCTTCTTCTCAAGAACCACTGGGCCAGGAAAGATGAAACTCATGTGGAATCATCCTCAGATAGTGAAAATTTTAGTTTCCTCATATCATGACCCCTGGGGATAGGGTGGGACCAAAATGTCTAAACAAAGTTTTATATTGGAATATATAGGAAAACTCTTTAAAAAATCTTCTTCTCAAGAACCACTGGGCCAGGAAAGATGAAACTCATCTGAAATCATCCTCAGATAGATTCAAGTTTGTTCAAATCATGACCTCTGGGGCTAGGGTGGGGCCAAATGCCTGACCAAAGTTTTATATGGGAATATAAAGGAAAAATCTTTAAAAGTCTTTTTCTCAAGAACCACTGGGCCAGGAAAGATGAAACTCATGTGGAATCTTCCTCAGTTAGTGTAAATTCAAGTTGGTTCAAATCATGACCCACGGAGCTATAGTGGGGCCAAAATGGCAGATTAAAGTTTTAGTAGGAATTTATAGGTGTAACCAGGGTCATGTATTATTTAATGCCTTTAATTACTATACTTGCGCTGCGTATATGTGAGAATGTGGTGTGTAAGACTTTGTGTGAATGAGGTTGTTGTTATTTTTAGACACAGGACAGACGGTCACATGACTTTATCCTATTCACCAAATTCCCGCTTTCACGCACTAACATCGGGCACTCTTAGCCTAGCCGTTGAATTGGTTAGATGTGTACTCTACAATATCATTATACAGATAGTAATATTTGTGAATTCCTGTGTGTGTCCCGGTAAGAAATC
>PRKT01000764.1:108741-156940 GCA_003671525.1 Saccostrea glomerata
AAGTATCACCGTGTGAAAATGACTGTTTTAACATATAATTCATTTTGGACTCTAAATGTTATATTTAATTTTTATTTTTTATATTCTAAAATTATTTTATGTTTAAGTTTGTATTTTGACAAATATTTCTCATATTCAATTTCCGATCCTTTTCTTAATTACTAAGTGACACTTGTCGGACACCAAAGGGGCAGAGTGTTTATGCCCAAGGACCCTTTAATCACTTAAAAAAACATTATGCAATTATTTAATTATCGGCCTTCTTTTTGTCCATGTCATCAAAGCATTTAATTATTTGTTTACTGTATCACTTTAACTCATTGTCAACACCTGTCATTTTTAACTCATTGTTGATTTCCCCATAAATACCATTGTCAAATTTTACTTATCAGTTCGGAGGCCGGGTGTACTACTGGCCACACGTCCGACTCGTTCCCCAATCATGCCGTAACTATTTCTACTTTTAACAGTTTGGAGGCTACGGCCATATCCAACAGGTTATTGTTTATTGTTGTTCCATGTTAGTCATTTCCATCGTTGGGACTTTATAATAAATTCGGAAACCATATTTATTCCTCGTTCCTTTGGACCTTATATGTGTTATCGGGAAGAGTCCTTGGAATACGGCTCTACTACTTCCGGCCAACGACGCCACTCACTTCCCCTGCCAACATTCCCTCTTGCCCGATCAACGACACATCTTTTAGACCCAAACTACGTGGTTATACAAGTGCAAAATTAATATTTTCCAATTTTATCAGAACGTAATTTTTATTATGTTTCGGAGCCGAGGCTGACGTCATTACTCGTCACGCTGCAGCCAGAACCACATGTCTAAGTGAACGTCGCAGGCCTTAGCCATTTTATATTTTTGATATACTACAGTATCCAGGTGTGTATAATGTATTTTTGCTACTTTTTACCTAGTGGGGATTTATGTAAATCATTATAATTATGCATTTCTTAGAATTTCATTATTTGTACATGAGTTGTGTATTCGGTGAACTTATTTCCCGCCAGACGCTACATGTGCACTAGCTTAGGAGATCATACAGATCGATAGAATTATTCAGTAGGTAATAATGTCATATGCATCTTGATCATAGTTATGCATAATAACGAGGTTGTTGCAACTTTATTTCTCATTTTAGTGTAATAAACGCATTGGCGGATACAGAGGGGGGGTTCCGGGGGTTGGAACCCCCCTTTATTTTTGCCAATTTGAGAGAGAGAGAGAAGATAAACATTTTGAGAGATTAAATATTTATAAATGTCTAACTTATGTATTGAATATATATATTCTTACACATGTAGTTTCCTCCACTCACCCTCACTATTACTTTTTAAATGAAAGAATGGTAGAAAATACTCTACTAATTTTTACATATCTTATAAAATCATGATATGTAACATGTGAAATTTGATTCGAAATTAGATTCCCGCGATCATTAGCTGCATGTGTTGGCTATCTAATGTACCATTTTTTAATTATATATTTCGAAGAAACTAACATGTAACTCTTTATTTTAAACCTCAACCGCACCCACCCCAAAAACGTTTTTCAAATTCAAAAGAAAGTTATTTGTAATCTTCAGAAATGCTGCAAATCCATTCAATTTTTAGCTTCATTAGTTTTTGAAATGCGTTTCTTATTATATTTGGGGATACCTTTTCAAATGGAAAAGGGAATCTAAAACAAAGATATTATTTACCACAACCTTATATCTTAATTTTCATACGTGTGTGTGAATCTTTTCATTAGGGTGTGTAGGGGATAGGGGGGGGGGTTAAAGGGACACAACCCTGGAACCCCTCCTTTCAATCAAAGAACTGAAAGTACTGGGAAGCGCTAAGCATTGTTCAACTAAACCCGCCTCTTGATCGCCTTGACTGCTACGTTAAATAAAACGGAGTGCAAGTTTTGCTACTTTAATAAAGTCTAAAAAATGAAAAAAATAATAAACAAAGTGTTGCATTTTGGATCCAGGTTTCTGCGATAAAATTAAGTTTATATCAATATGACAGTCCGATTTTTTTCTTCTGACTTACCTCATTTCAGATTAGGTATAAAACTCTGCATTAGCTGGAAAGTTTCCTTTGTTGTTGTTTTCTTTTGGGGGGGGGGGTGAAAAATTTTGAATACAAAAAAATGTTGCTGATATCCTTCTCTTGAATGTAAAGTAGAGAACACAAAACCTTTGAATGGAATTTTGAACAATGTATAATTCTACTCTCAAGAATATGAAGAATATTTTTCGTACTAAAATTCAAAATTGGCTGTCGGCGACTTTATTTGTTATCATCAGCCGCAGGGGTGATCTGTCTATTGTGTTTGAAAGTGCACAGGGGGAAATGAGTTATCATGGTGTGTTGACAAAATGAGTGAAAAATCGGATAAAATAATTTTAGTCGGTGATATTAATGTTGATCTCCTTAATACTCCACAAACACATATCATCCATGAAATTATCTCAACACATAACCTTGTTAATAATATCCACGAACCTACAAGAATTACACACACGTCGAGCACGCTCCTTGACCCAATTTTCACTTCAGTTGATGTCCATGTTCGTGAATCGGGTACATTAGTAATGGACTCTTCCATAAGTGATCACAGAGCTACCTATTTAACGCTTTCTTCTAAAATAAATTACAATCGATCTTACAAAAGAAAAATTTGTGCTTATAAAAGAGCTGACTTTGTTAAACTAAATTCTTTAATTGAAAATTGTGATTGGAATAAAAATATAAACGAGGCTCAGTCAGTAGATATAGCAACGGAAAATTTTACATCTGAATATCTTGCGTGTGTTCGCGAATGTGTTCCTGAACAAACGGTAACCATACGTCCCCGCGACAAACCATGGTTTGATTCACTTCTAAGGAAAACAATGAGAACTAGATGAGATCTCGTTGCGAGCAACGAGTAGGTCTTCCGTTGAATTTCTCGATAAGATGAGATGTAAATTTGACTGAAATATTCGTTAAAGGAGAATGTCATTAAGTTTTCCTTCATGAAATTTAAAGATTCTGATTTTTATGACGATATTCTGAACATGTTTTATTCAATATGGCTTATAAAAATACTCCCCCTTTTTGAGACATAAAGCATAAAAATATAGCCTTTTAGCCCCTTGCAACCCCTTATGACGTAAGATATGACCAAAATTTTATAATATATTGTTGCAAATCGTTAAGATGATTATCTTTTCTTCTGTAATGTATCACAAAATATTGATCATTGAAGAGGTACAGATCAAGACTTTTGGCCCCTTTTAAACCCTTTATTTAAGGAGTCAGCCTATTTTTCTTGATACCAAATGAAAGGTCTTGGGATTTTAAAGCCTTTCTGTTCAACACTTATTCAGAAATTTCTTTTCCCTTCTTGAGTTATGCTTCATTAATATTTAAGGGTCACTCCCACAAGACCTTAATGGGATTGTCTTTAAAAAATTTATAATGTATGTATTTTGTTTAGAACATCATTCTGGGGATCTTTAGTTCAATATTGCTTATCAAAATATTCCCCCTTTTCGTTTTTTGACATTCTGGCCCCTTGTGACCCTTAATTACGTACCATATGATCAAAATTGTATCATATATTGTTGCAAATCTTTAAGATAAATACTTTTGCTTCTGTAATGTATTACAAAATCTTGATCATTAGAGAGATATAGATATAAGACTTGTGGCCCCTCTGTGCCCTTAATTTGAGGGGTCAGCCCTTTTTTCTTGATATCAAATGAAAGGTCTTGTAATTTGAAAGATTTTTTGTTCAATACTTATTTAGAGATTTCTATTCGTTGTGGAGATATGCTGAATGGAAATATTTAGGGGCCACCCCTACAAGTCCTTAATGGGGGTTTTACAAAAATTGAAACTATGCATATTGCTAAGAGCATTAATCTTACCATCTTTTGTTCAATATTGCTTATCAAAAAATTCACCCTTTTTGAGATATAAAGCGTCAAAGATTTGACAATTTGGCCCCTTTTGACCCTTAATTATTTAACATATGATAAAAATTTTATCATATATTGTTGCAAATTGTTAAGATAAATACTTTTGCCTCAAAAATGTATAACAAAATATTTATCATTAGAGAGTTATAGATAAAAGACTCTGGCCCCTCTGAGCTCGTAATTTGAGGGGTCAGCCCCTTTTTCTTGATATCAAAAGAATAGTCTTGTAATTTGGAAGATTTTTTGTTCAGCTCTTATTCAGAGATTTCTATCCGTTTTGGAGATATGCTAAATAGAAATATTTAGGGGCCAGTCCTACAAGTCCTTAATGGGGTCGTTTTACAAAAGTTCAAAGTATGCATATTGTTTAGAACATTATTCTGACCATCTTTTGTTCAATATTGCTTATCAAAATATTCACCCTTTTTGAGATATAAAGCGTCAAAGATTTGACATTCTGGCCCCTTGTGACCCCTAATTACGTAACATATGATCAAAATTTTATCATATATTGTTGCAAATTGTTAAGATAAATACTTTTGCTTCAGTTATGTTTAAAAAATATTGATTATTAGAGGGTTATAGATAAAAGATTTTTGGCCCCCCTGAGCTCCTTATTTGAGGGATAAGCCCCATTTTTCTGATATCAAATGAAAGGTCTTGTGATTCTGCACATTTTTACTTCAATACGATTTAACAAATAATGAACAGGTATAAAGATATGAAACAAAATGTGTCAAATTGTATGAGATATTTTTGAGCCATTTTTTAAAACCCAGAGGTACATGAGAATTTTGAAGAAGCTGCAAGTGGTAGATGGAGTTCTTTGTAAAACCGCTTTCCAGGATGGTAAGAGATCTTATCAGTTAGTTGTACCAGAGAGTTTTCGATCAGTCGCATTACAGGGAATACATGATGATGTCGGACATCCAGGAAAAGATAAAACCCTTTGGTTAGCCGGCTAATGGTACTTTGCGGAACGAAACGGAACGGAACGGAACCAGTTGTGGGGCACCCTAGGGGGGAATAAATATGGATATATTATATAATAAAAATGAATTTAATAAGTTAATTTATTACAAATTATTCTGCCATTCTATATCTTAGGAAACCAACCAAAGAAAGTGTCAAGTGTCTGAAGTAAAGGACCAAAAAAGAAAAATGTCTATAAGTTATAAATTATTCTGCCGTTAAGTTTTTGATCTGCTGTGTCATGTCTAGTAACTATGTGAACTGTTTTGAATGAGAGACGTATACCTAATAAGTATCAATGATGTAAAAAAAATTATTAATGCTTTTCCTTAAAAGTTTTCTGTCAATAGATATTATGAAAAGAATATCGTTCATGTGCAGTCTAAAGGTAAAGAGAGTTGTCGCGCTTTGCCAGTATGGTCATTCTCTGGTTCCGTTTCGTTCCGCTAAATACCAATATCCGTGTGGGTATTAGTATTTAGCGAAACGGAACGAATCACAGTTAAGTTGGAATAAGATGATACACATATAAGCATTTTGTTGTATTTCATTTCATCTCATCTTTTTAATAATCAAAATTTCAGGGGGAAAGAAATATAAGAGACAAGGATGTTTGAAGAGGAAAGTATATCATCCATCATATATCCAGCATAATAATTAATAAAGCATTTTTTTAACCTTTCAAGCTTCTCCGAAAGTCTTGTTTTTATACAATCGCAGGCCTTGTTGCTGATAGGAAAACGTAAATACCATCTCTCTGTCTTCAACTAAATCGATATGCAAAATAAGTTTAACTTTATTTTTATGTAAAGGTAGATCTTAAAACGCGTGATTTGCAATTTGCTGTATGCTAACAAATATGTTTACTACCTGAACCTTGATCGATATCTTAGATATTCAGTTCTGCGCTAATAAGAAAATAAACACACACAACAAGTTCCGTTCCGTTTCGCAAAATACCATTATCCACTACAATATTAGTACTTTGCGAAACGGAACGGAACTATTATATCAAAGGTTTTAAAACTCTGTTAATGAACTTGACGACAGTCCTAAAAATTCTTCTTAGAAAAAAAATACAATTAAACAAAAAGTTGTGTTAACTTTTCATTTTCTGTAAGTTATACACCATTTATATTTGAGAAGAAGAGGCGAGAAAAAGTGTTTCAAAATAATCAAATCTTGTTCCGTTCCGTTCCGCAAATTACCAATATCCACACGGATATCGGTACTTTGCGGAACGAAACGGAACCACATCTTTTTATTTGAAGAAAAAAAAAAACAAGAACTAACCAAAAACAACCTAAATCTGCCGTAGTATTCATGACATCAACCAATTTCATGAATCCTGGGTAAATCAGAATATTCAAAAATTAGTTTAATTGAGAGAACAAGTCATTTTTAATTTTAGGAAAATATATGACATTCACGTAACAACTTATTTCTCCATATATTTATTCCATTGTGTTTTAGTTTTGCTGAGATTTGTTTAGTTCCGCTGAATATATATATTACTAGTAATTTCTGTAGTGATTATGTGAACTGTTTTTAATGAGAGACGAACACCTATCACTGATGTAAAATATTAATGCTTTGCCTTCAAAGTTTACTGTCAATAGGTTATTATAAAAAGAATATCTTTGATGTGCAGTCTAAAGGTAAAGAGAGTTGTCGCGCTTTGCCAGTATGGTCATTCTCTGGTTCCGTTTCGTTCCGCTAAATACCAATATCCGTGTGGGTATTAGTATTTTGCGAAACGGAACGAAACACAGTTAAGTTGGAATAAGATGATACACATACAAGCATTTTGTTGTTATTCATTTCATATCATCTTTTTATTTATCAAAAATTAAATTTAGGGGGAAAAATAAAATAGGAAGAAAGTAATTCATCCATCATATCAAGCACAATGAACGATTTTTGCAGAAGAAAATTATCCATCATATATCCAGCATAATAAAGCATATTTTTTACCTTTCAAACTTCTTCAAAAGTCTTGTCTTTATATCAGTTATATATACAAATACAATCGCAGGTCTTGATGTTGATAGGAAAACGTAAATACCATCTATCTTCAACTAA
Source organism: Saccostrea glomerata (assembly GCA_003671525.1). NCBI lineage: Eukaryota > Metazoa > Mollusca > Bivalvia > Ostreida > Ostreidae > Saccostrea > Saccostrea glomerata. The sequence goes on from PRKT01000764.1 coordinate 115,761, forward strand.
ATTGATATGCAAAATTAGTTTAACATATTGTTATGTAAAGATAGATCTTAAAACGCGTGATTTGCAATTTGCTGTATGCAAACAAATATGTTTACTACCTGAACCTTGATCGATATCTTAAATATTCAGTTCTGCGCTAATAAGAATAGAAACACAAACAACAGGTTCCGTTCCGTTTCGCAAAATACCATTATCCACTACAATATTAGTACTTTGCGAAAGATGGAATGGTTGCATTGTCGATAACACATAATGCGTATTAAAACACATGAGTAGAAAAATACTTTGTCTCAAATTAAAAAAAAATTATATTGGAAAAAGACGAATATTTAAAAGTATTCCATGTCTGTGCGTGATTCAATCAAATAGTTCATTCCGGCAAGCTTGGATCTCCCTAAAATGTCGGAAAGGAAAAATGCGATAATCTAAGATGTGGTTCCGTTTCGTTCCGCAAAGTACCGATATCCGTGTGGATATTGGTAATTTGCGGAACGGAACGGAACAAGATTTGATCTTTTTGAAACACTGTTTCTTGCCTCTTCTTTTCAAATATAAATGGTTTTTAACTTACAGAAAATGAAAAGTTAACAAAACTTTTTGTTTGATTGTATTTAAAAAAAAAAAAGGAGAATTTTTAGGACTGTCGTCAAAATAGCATGATTTTCATTTCAATTCTTACAGGACACAAAACTTATCTCACGTCGTTCATTAACAGAGTTTCAAAACTGTCACAGAGCAATCACCCAAGTTAATTAATTGTAAATGAGAGAGTTAGAAGTTCTGATAGGTTACAGGTGAGCGGCGCAGGCGTTGTAGCCCTGTATCCCAAGAGTGTGATTTTAGCTTGTTAGAGAGAAAGAGGGGGAGAATTATAATTTGTTTATTTGTCATTTCTATTATCGTTGTTTATTGTGCTTGATAGAGTTCTGAGAGATGAAAGTGAGCATTTGATTGATTTGTGTGAGAAAGTGGGCCCTGGGAACATGAGTGAGAGAGAGGAGAACAAATCTGAAAGTCAATTAGTGTGGACGTGTCTTTTTATTGTGAACATTCATTTGTGATTTCTTATAAATATATCTTGTGTTGTAAATATGTAAATAAACGATGTAAATAAAAACAATCGTCATTATTAACCATGCCACTGACAGGGAGGAACCCCGTCACAAAACCTTTGATATAATAGTTCCGTTCCGTTTCGCAAAGTACTAATATTGTAGTGGATAATGGTATTTTGCAAAACGGAACGGAACCTGTTGTGTGTGTTTCTATTCTTATTAGCGCAGAACTGAATATTTTTAAAAGATATCGATCAAGATTCAGGTAGTAAAGATATTTGTAAGCATACAGCAAATTGCAAATCACGCGTTTTAAGAACTACCTTTACATAATAATGTTAAACTTATTTTGCATATCGATTTAGTTGAAGACAGAGAGATGGTATTTACAACAAGGCCTGCGATTGTATTTGTACATATAATTGATATAAAGACAAGACTTTTGAAGAAGCTTGAAAGGTTAAAAAAAAAATGCTTTATTATGCTGGATATATGATGGATGAATTACTTTCCTCTTCGACCATCCTTGTCTCTTATATTTCTTTCCCCCCTGAAATTTTGATGATTGAAAGGATGGGATGAAATGAATAACAACAAAATGCTTGTATGTGTATCATCTTATTCCAACTTAACTGTGTTTCGTTCCGTTTCGCTAAATACTAATACCCACACGGATATTGGTATTTAGCGGAACGAAACGGAACCAGAGAATGACCATACTGGCAAAGCGCGACAACTCTCTTTACCTTTAGACTGCACATGAACGACATTTTTTTCATAATAACCTATTGACAGTAAACTTTGAAGGCAAAGCATTAATATTTTACATCAGTGATAATGTAAAATGTAATGTTCGTCTCTCATCAAAAACAGTTTACATAATCACTACAGAAATTACTAGTAATATATATATTCAGCGGAACTAAACAAATCTCAGCAAAACTAAAACACAATGGAATAAATATATGAAGAAATAAGTTGTTACGTGAATGTCATATATTTTCCTTTAATAAAAAATGACTTGTTCTCTGAGTTAAACTTATTTTGGAATATTCTGATTTACCCAGGATTCATGAAAGCTAAAAAAAATTGGTTGATGTCATGAATACTACGGCAGATTTAGGTTGTTTTTGGTTAGTTCTTGTTTTTTTCTCTTCAAATAAAAAGATGTGGTTCCGTTTCGTTCCGCAAAGTACCGATATCCGTGTGGATATTGGTAATTTGCGGAACGGAACGGAACAAGATTTGATCATTTTGAAACACTTTTTCTCGCCTCTTCTTTTCAAATATAAATGGTGTTTAACTTACAGAAAAGTTAATAAATCTTTTTGTTTAATTGTATTTTTTTTTTTTTAAAAGAAGAATTTTTAGGACTGTCTTCAAAATAATTTTAATGCTGAGCATGATTTTCAATTCAACTCCTTACAGGACACAAAACTTATCTCACGTCGTTCATTAACAGAGTTTTAAAACCTTTGATATAATAGTTCCGTTCCGTTTCGCAAAGTACTAATATTGTAGTGGATAATGGTATTTTGCGAAACGGAACGGAACATGTTGTTTGTGTTTCTTTTCTTATTAGCGCAGAACTGAATATTTAAGATATCGATCAAGGTTCAGGTAGTAAACATATTTGTTAGCATACAGCAAATTGCAAATCACGCGTTTTAAGATCTACCTTTACATAATAATAATGTTAAACTTATTTTGCATATCGATTTAGTTGAAGACAGGGAGATGGTATTTACGTTTTCCTATCAACAACAAGGCCTGCAATTGTACAAAGACAAGACTTTTGGAGAAGCTTGAAAGGTTAAAAAAAATGCTTTATTAATTATTATGCTGGATATATGATGGATGATATACTTTCCTCTTCAAACATCCTTGTCTCTTATATTTCTTTCCCCCTGAAATTTTGATTATTAAAAAGATGAGATGAAATGAAATACAACAAAATGCTTGTATGTGTATCATCTTATTCCAACTAAACTGTGTTTCGTTCCGTTTCGCTAAATACTAATACCCACACGGATATTGGTATTTAGCGGAACGACACGGAATCAGAGAATGACCATACTGGCAAAGCGCGACAACTCTCTTTACCTATAGACTGCACATGAACGATATTCTTTTCATGATAATCTATTGACAGAAAACTTTTAAGGAAAAGCGTTAATAATTTTTTTTTACATCATTGATAGGTATACGTCTCTCATTTAAAACAGTTCACATAGTTACTAGACATGACACAGCAGATCAAAAACTTAACGGCAGAATAATTCATAACTTATAGACATTTTATTTTTTGGTCCTTTACTTCAGACACTTGACACTTTCTTTGGTTGGTTTCCTAAGATATAGAATGGCAGAATAATTTGTAATAAATTAACTTATTAAATTCATTTTTATTATATAATATATCCATATTTATCCCACCCCCTAAGGTGCCCCACAACTGGTTCCGTTCCGTTCCGTTTCGTTCCGCAAAGTACCATTAGCCGGTTAGCCAGACAAAGATTTTATTGGCCAGGCATGGAGAATGACATCACTAGGAAGGTAGAGACCTGTAATAGATGCATATGTAGTAAAACACTTGTGAGACCTGCAGCAGAACTTATACCGATTGTGACGACAAGACCCATACACTCCGCACTACCTGATGTTTGGTTGGCATCCTAAGCTTCCCATAGATGTATTCTTTGGTATGGACTTAGAAAATGAGAGAGGAGATCATCATGGCTATGTTGAGAAACTTAAGGACAGGATGGTGTCAGCATATAGACATGCCTCTCAAGAAACTAGGAGAATATCCGACAGGAACAAGAATCAGTATGACCAGAGAGTAAGGTTCTGTAAGCTGGAGATTGGAGACAGAGTCCTTGTGCGGAAAGTAGGATTAAAGGGAAAGAATAAACTAGCGGACAGATGGGATTCAGAAGTTTATGTCATCACAGAAATTCCAAATCCCGAGATCCCTGTCTTCAGAGTGAAGAGTACTTCTGGACGAGTCACAAAGACACTGCACAGAAATATGCTGCTACCATTTAACCAGATACCAGCATGTGACATTGATGAACCTGTTGTTCATAGGACACCTGTGACAAGGAGGAACAAGAAGCCTAAGAATTCTGATGAACTTCCGGAGTCCGATTCTGAGAGTTCGGATGATGAAGTAACAATTGAAGTGAAATCAAGGATACCCAGAAATAGAGATGAGTTCAGCAAAGAATCATCAGATCAACACAGTGTATCAAGATCTAAAGTTTCTAGTGTATCAGATGTTACTAATCAAAATATTTCTTCATTTCAGAATTCAACTCCTTCATTTCAGAGTGCGAGTTCTCCCAGACAGTCAGGTTACACCAGTGAGTCAGACAGCAGTAGTACCAGAGCTTCTGTGTGCGGTCCACATAGTCAGTTGATTTCAGACCAATCACAGTCGCCTTTACCGATTTTGCCGAGACGGTCGACCAGAATGAAAAAATTCCCAGATCGGTATGGGGAATGGATAATGTAAACGGTTTTTTTATGATATTGCTTCATGTCGAGAACCGATTTTTATGCTGAAAACTGCTTTTATGCCGAAATGTTTTTATGATGCAGTTTACCCGGGATTTTAATAAATTAGAATAAAAACTTAAAAAAAAAAATATTATAATAATGACCATATTCATTATTCCCCTAATCCTTAAACTCATTGTATATAATAATTTGTGTCTAGTGTTGATGGAATTAGCTCTTAAAAGTTGTAAAACTTTAATGATTTATATTGAGGTGTATTTGGGTGTAAAGACGTGTAAATAGTTTCATGACTTATGTGTCATATGGAGGAATTCATTGGTCAGGTATTCCTACATTGATTGGTACATTTGTGTATTATGTGTCTTGTTGATGTTTGATGGTCATTGATGAGCTTTTAATTTAATTACTTGATTTCATTGTGGTGAGTTGTATCAGGTGAATTGGTTTTTTTTTTATAGTTCATGGTTACTATAATTGTACATACTTCTTTGGAAATGTCAGGAGCCATTTCAACGAAGAGGGGGAGTATTTAACCAGGGTTATGTATTATTTAATGCCTTTAATTACTATACTTGCGCTGCGTATATGTGAGAATGTGGTGTGTAAGACTTTGTGTGAATGAGGTTGTTGTTATTTTTAGACACAGGACAGACGGTCACATGACTTTATCCTATTCACCAAATTCCCGCTTTCACGCACTAACATCGGGCACTCTTAGCCTAGCCGTTGAATTGGTTAGATGTGTACTCTACAATATCATTATACAGATAGTAATATTTGTGAATTCCTGTGTGTGTCCCGGTAAGAAATCTATTCTAAAGTAACGTCTATTATGTTTTAATTATCTGTCTAAATGTCTGTCTATGTGTCATCTATATGTTGTGTGTAATTGTAATATCTCAGGTTTTTGACGTCTTATTTCAACATTAATAAATATAATATTGAACCTGAACCAGATTGTTATTTCTGATGTTTTACCACTGGCTACATAGGGAAACCTTTTAAAATCTTCTTTGTTCAAATCATGATCCCCTGGGGGTTAAAATTCAAGCCCACCAGTAAACTTTCAGTTCTGATCAGATATATGCTTTTTCTTAACCGATGTGCTCAGGTGAGCGCTGTGGCCCTTGGGCCTCTTGTTGTTCGGTATTTTGAAAATATTGGGTCGGCACTTCCCATTAAACAGAAAATAAAAGAAACCTATGACCTTATTATACCCCATGCAACAAGTTGTTGGAGTTATAATGTTTTTGACCCGTCTGTCAGTCAGTGTGTAAGTCCTGTTTTTCATGGTGTCGAGCTTTAGCTCGGCGCACATATAGCTATGATGAAAATCTCTCACTGTTCACCGCTTTCTTCATGCGCCAAATAATATAGTACTCGAACCAAGACCTTCATGTATCTGGCGTAGGAATATACATGCCACTTTATTCGTTTATTCCATAAACTGCCTGAAAATCATTCAATTTTAACAGTCCTATACATAGTTGACAACTCACACACTTTCGTCGGGTTACTTTTCGACCCTTAACCTGATTATTTTTTATGACACGGCGAGTCATGCTTATCACTCGAATCCCCGATTTCCGGATTTGGTTCGTAAATTAGGTTGTATTTTTAACTTCCACTTACAACCCAAGCTTGATCTACGTAAAGAATGCCGATGGCTATGTGGTTCAGTGGGCCAGTAAATTATATTGGAAGAGGTGTGAACAATTAACTAGAATTGCTTTGACAAATCAAAATATAAAATGACTTCCAATAGAACAAGATTGTTATCAAGACCAGCAGGAACAAATTGAATAAAGAGAAAGAGAAACAATATATATGTACATGTCAAGGAATCTTGGAAAACAACATTTATTTCCTGATTACATTAAATAAAGTGATCGAAAACAGTGTAGATCTTGCTGTAAATTTAGTACACATTACACTGGTTAATTAAATTAACAAGGCCTAATTATGAGAGAGGAAAGTTAATTTCAAATCTTCTAAAGTTGCACCAGTTACCTATATATAAAGAATATAATAGTATATACATGATGCAGGTCCCTGTTAGAACATACTGAAAGGGCTCTTTTTTAATGCAGACTTACCATCATTCAGGTCAATGCTTGGCAATGAAACCAATGTTTTTATTTAACATATCAATTTAATCAGTAATTGTTCATCATTGTACGTAAATAATTCAGTAAAGCCTTTTTTAAATAAAAGAATTATCAATACATGTTCACAAATGACTAGATTTTTACATCTTGGGTGTTGGTTAGTATGGTCCTGATAATCTTTTACCGGGGTACTGACTAAGGACTACACATTAAAACCTGTTCTCAAGCTGTTCAGTTGGATCATATGAGTTGAATGCTTTTATTTCATAAATGCTGAAATCGGAGTATTGTATGTAGATTTACATGTACAACTAAGCTTTATAATTATTTCACGGTATCACTGCCATATCTAAAGCGCGGCGCCATTGAGGCCTCTTAGGCCTTTGATTTGTAACAACACCTCGTAATCTGCAGCACAGAATTTCGCCAAACTTTGCGGATATTTAGCAGTCAGGGGTGTGACTGAAATCCATTATTTTTAAAAATGATAATTTCTAGTCATTAAATTGAGTTTTAATAATGAATAAAATTCATCATTTTTTAAAATAATGATGAAAAACAGTCATCTCTACTTTAATATGTATTTTAGAAATAGAGTTACCTCTGATATTAAATATGACTGTATTTCATTATTTTTTATCAAATTGGGCGCACTTAATTATACCCGCACTTTCTAAAGAAAGTTCGGGTATATTGTTGTTACTCATGTCCGTCCGTCCGTCCGACCGTCACACTTTTCTTCCCTGAACTCCTCCTACATTTTACAAAGTAGCTTAATCATCTTTTGGAAGATGGTTGGTTGTGTCATGTAGGTGTGCAGAAAAGTTTAGGAACTTTGATTTTTCCCCAGGGGGTCAAATGGGGTGGAAAAATGACGTTTTTTGTGCAAAAAGCCCTATCTTCCCTGAAGTCCTCCTTAATGTTACTCAGAAGCCTTATCATCTTTTAGGAGAGTTAAATATTTTGAAAATGATGTAAAACATCAACGTCAGGGGGTAAAAAGGCATCGCATGTTGGGAAATACCTTGAATTCTTATGACTAATTAATGTACATGTCAAATGTGATAGTCATATCTCATCTCAATCAAAAGCAAATGCAAAATTTTTGAAAAGTAGGTTAGGCTTTAAGGTCAAGGTCACAGAGTAAAAGTCATGATTTATTCGGAAAGCTCTTCACAGGTAATAATATACATGCATTATAATATAAATGCCCTTACTTTTTTCTTTCAAAATGACGAATTTATAAGAATTTAATTTTCTTACAAGTAGGTCAAACTTCTACGTCACATGTAAAAAGAATCCCCCATGCCATTCTCACAGGTAAATACTAGTACATAAGTTTAATATGAATGCCTTGTCTCTTCTCATTCAGTAGATGTAGATAAGACTGTGATGACCAAGGTTACCCAAACAGAAAAAACAGCCTATCGGATCATGCTAACAACTCATGTGTAAATCATGGTTTTGATATGATTTCGGTATAGGAAAATTTCACATGCAAATGAGCTAATGGATCATGGTTCTGAGATGATCTGTTAAACTAAACAACTAGCAAGAAAACCATGATCCTGGTATGATCTGTTGTACAGCTAACAACTCGTATTAAAACCATGATCCTGGAATGATCTGTTGTAGCTAACAACTCGTATAAAAACCATGATCCTGGTATGATCGCTGTTGTAGCTAACAACTCGTATTAAAACCATGATCCTGGTATGATCTGTTTTAGCTCACAACTCGTATTAAAACCATGATCCTGGTATGATCTGTTGTAGCTAACAACTCGTATTAAAACCATGATCCTGGTATGATCTGTAGTAGCTAACAACTCGTATCAAAATCATGATCCTGGTATGATCTGTTAAATTGAACAACTCATAGGAAAATTCTACTTCTTATACAATTTAACTAAACACTTTGATATTTGCAATAAAGTTCTCTTTGATATATATAATAAATAATTTCAGTTACCAAAAATTAAGAAAAATATTATACACATATGTCACATGAACAATGACGTCATATAAATATAATCCCAACAAATGATCTTCCTTAATAAAATGACGGTTTGAATTTAAAACATTATCCAAACTATTCACTGAATTTTATAAGAAAAAAATCACTGAAATCCATTCTTCTTAAAGAATAATCCGGAACTCATTGATATCACTGCTTATTTATGATTCTGCAAAAGCATATTATCACAACATTTGTTCACTACAGAATCAGCAGAGTGGTGGATCTATTATTCAGAATCACAAACACTGAAAGGGCTCCAAATGAAGTAGTCTATCCTCTGATATAATCTCTTTATATGTGTATATAAGCACCCTGAAAAGAAACGTAGAGAAAATGGTATTTATTTATCGATCAACAAATCATTATCTTTAGATCATAAAATTATGAAATATTCAAGTACTTTTCCCATTGCATTAGTGAAAAGAATTGGATTAATCACCAAAAGAATAATATTGTTGAAATGTAATATTATTTACGTACACAAATGTTGTCTTCACCAAAGGCGGGTCTTTTGAATTCGGTAATTTGAATGCAACTCAGATGTTTATCATATGAAGATGGAAATATCGGTAGCTGCACAAGAATTTCATTTTTATAAATAAACATTTTATATAACAATTAACATGTACATGTACAGCAAATATTTGAATCAAGGAAGTCAATTTGATGCTTAAATTACGTTTTTCAATTCAAATCAATGAAAAGCTTTGCTATGTCTCTTCTACACATTTACAAAGAAAAAATAAATCGTGCACTTGCTGGTAGAAATTAGAAATTAAAAAAAGGTCAATAATAAAATTAATGAATTATACTCACCGAGTATAGAGTAAATGAATAGTCCAGCATTTATTTTTATTGCTTATATGATGCAAAGGCTTTTCTTTTAAATCGGCAACAAGAAAACGCGCACATCTTGTTTATCAGAATTCAAATTCTGACCTAGATCAGCTGCAAACCACTGTACTACAGCGAGCTGCCCAGCAGGAGAATTGCATAACAAGGTTACTATGACTCTGAAACTGACCAGTGATCCAATCCTAATCTGATGCCTCAAAGTAAGATTGGGAGTGGATCGCAAATATTACATGAAGGTGAAAAGTTTTGATAAAATCCTGGCTGCGTTATTCATCATTTAAACAAAATACAAGTCTGCTAATTTAAATATGAATTATTGTATATGTTTGTCATTTCATTCAACTTCAAAAAAATTATTGTTTATGTAACTATACCTGTACATGCTGCGTGCATTTTAATAATTAAAACTTAATTTTCCTGTTCTCTTTTGAATAAGACTTTTATTGATGTATGCATGTTACTTGATTCTCCAAGCTAGAGTGAATTTATAGCTTGCATTTTCACTTATCATAGATGACAAAGTTAAAAAACCATATCAGGATCATACAACCAATTCTGACAAAGTTAACAGATCATATAAAACTCATGATTCTCAACAGAGAAGTTAACAGATCATGTGTAACTCGTATGGAGTTTAAAGACAAAGTTAAGAAACCATATCAAAATCACAAACTTTTAGCAGTCAAAGTTAACGAATCATTTCAAACTCATGTTCCTTTGTTTTCTAAGTAAATGGCGCATGTCAGAATCGCAAGAAAATCATAGCAGACTCATTCCCCAGAAACAAACCACATCAGGATCATACTTCCTTATTTGTCATCTATGATTTCAGTATGATCCATTAAATGGATCATGTCTAAATCATAGTTCAAAACCATGAATTCATGAGTTTGATATGATTTGTATGTGATTTTGGCATGGTTTGTTAAGAAAAGTTTTTGTTTGGGTAATTTTATTCAGACAGAAGAACAGTCTGACATACAAATGTACATATTTCTATATGAATTGCTTGGGTAAAAATGGCCCAGTGGTTTTAGAGAAGTTAAAAATGTAAAAAGTTTTCACACAACAGATGGACGACACGTCACGAGAGACGTTATAAGATATGGAAACTAAAAAAGCTCAAATGAGTGTTTTGAAAGGGTTACAATATGGTTGCAGTATTTGAAAATTAAAGCTGTTTTTTTTTTCATGCAGAGATATGCATGACCAACATATTCATGTTTTATATTTTCTTTAGTAATTTGTTTGTTTGTTGTGAATATGTCTCTCTCGGGAATTTTTCCCTCATATGAAGACACCACCAAATAATGATGAAAATGAGAAGTGTTTGTGAAACACTGATGTCCCTGTATGAAAGCCTATGGCGAAGGTTGAAGTTTCTCAAATGTATATGTCAAACTCAAAGGTCAAGGTCAAAGGGTTCAAATTGTTGGTATCAGAAAAAAGTCTTGTCACGAGGAATGCACGTGTGAAATAAGTAATCCCTAGTATTTCCTGTTAAAAAGTTAATTGCCAAGATTAATTTTTTTTATTGGTTCAAACTCTAGGGTCAAGGTCAAAGATATTTATACCTGACAGTTCACAATGACCACCATGTTAAGCCTGAAAGCCCTAGAACCTACTGATCAAAAAGTAGGCCAAGTTTAACGTTTGGTATTTTTGTTAAAGAAAAGTGTATCCTTAAGGTCAAGCGATCAGAGGTAAATATTAATGGTACCCAAATAAAAGGTCTTCATTGTCACAAGAAATAAACCTATAAAACGTGAAAGCCATTTGTATAGCCCATCCCGATTAAAACTTATGGGCAAGGTTATAATTTCTGCAGACAAATAGACAGACATAATACCTAATATAAACACAAGAAACAAAATATGTATTATTAGCTAAATGGAAAATATATATACTATTTAATTGGAATCACAAAATAGATTGTTATTTAAGGGACAGGGAGTGGGTAAGGATACGAAAATACTGGGGGATATGTCAGTACTTGGGATATGTTAGTACTAGGGCGACATGTTAGTACTTGGGGATATGTAAGTACAGGACCGGTGATATGTAAGTACTCGGGATATGTAAGTTCCGGGGATATGTTAGAACTGGGAAGATATGTAACAACTTAGGGGATATGTTAGTACTAGAGGATATGTAAGTACTGGGAGGATATTTAAGAACTGGGATGATTTGTAAGTACTGGGGGATATGGAAGTACTGAGATGATTTGTAAGTATTTTGGGGATATGTAAGTACTGGGGGATATGTAAGTACTGGGGGATATGAAAGTACTGGGATGATTTGAAAGTTCTGGGGGATATGACAGTACTGGGATGATATTTAAGCACTGGTAGATATGTAAGTACTGGGATAATATGAAAGTACTGGGGGATATGATAGTACTGAGATGATTTGTAAGTACTGGGGGATATGAAAGTACTGGGATGATTTGTAAGTACTGGGGATATAAAAGTACTGGGATGATATGTAAGTACGGGGGATATGAAAGTACTGGGATGATTTGTAAGTACTTGGGGGATATGAAAGTACTGGGGGATATGTAATTACTGGGGGATATGAAAGTACTTGGATGATATTTAAGCACTGGTAGATATGTAAGTACTGGGATGATATGAAAGTACTGGGGGATATGATATAGTACTGAGATGATTTGTAAGTACTGGGGGATATGAAAGTACTGGGATGATTTGTAAGTACTGGGGATATAAAAGTACTGGGATGATATGTAAGTACGGGGGATATGAAAGTACTGGGATGATTTGTAAGTACTGGGGGATATGAAAGTACTGGGATGATTTGTAAGTACTTGGGGGATATGAAAGTACTTGGATGATATTTAAGCACTGGGAGATATGTAAGTACTGGGATGATATTTAAGCACTGGGAGATATGTAAGTACTGGGATGATATGAAAGTACTGGGGGATATGATAGTACTGAGATGATTTGTAAGTACTGGGGGATATGAAAGTACTGGGATGATTTGTAAGTACTGGGGACATGAAAGTACTGGGATGAAATGTAAGTACGGGGGATATGAAAGTACTGGGATGATTTGTAAGTACTGGGGGATACATGTATAAAAGTTCTGGGATGATTTTTAAGTACTGGGAGAATTGAAAGTACTGGGATGATATGTAAGTACTGGGATGATATGTAAGTACTGGGGGATATGAAAGTACTGGGATGATATGTAAGTACTGGGGAATATGTAAGTACTGGGGGATATGAAAGTACTGTGGTGATTTGTAAGTACTGGGGGATATGAAAGTACTGGGGGATATGCACATGTAAGCACTGGGATGATATGTAAGTACTGGGATGATATGTAAGTACCGGGATGATATGTAAGTACTGGGATGATATGTAAGTACTGGGGGATATAGAAGTACTGGGGGATATGGAAGTCCTGGGGGATATAAAGTACTGGGATGATATGTAAGTACTGGGATGATATGTAAGTACCGGGATAATATGTAAGTACTGGGATGATTTGTAAGTACTGGGGGATATGAAAGTACTGGGGGATATGTAAGTACTGGGGGATATGATTGATTGATTGTATACTGTTTAACGTCCCTTTCCAGAATATTTCACTGATATGGAAACGTCACCATTGCCGGTGAAGGGCTGCAAATTTGGCCCTTTGCTCGGCACTCAGGGCCATTGACCAGGCAGGGATCTTTATCGTGCCACACCTGCTGTGACACGGGGCCTCGATTTATACGGTCTCATCCGAAGGACCGCCTAATGTAGTCGCCTTTTACAACAAGCAAGGGGGTACTGAGGATCTTTTCTAACCCAGATCCCCACAAACCAGGGGGTGGATTCACCTGTGGCGTAGGGGTCACTGTTGACTGCGTTGCACCCTGGACTACGCCTTTGATGACACTACATTTTAGCGCATTTTTCTGGAGACTGGTAAAGTAAAGTCGTTCCATTTTATTTTTTTCTGGGGGGGTGGGGGGAGAGGGTGGGGAGGAATACTGGGAGATATGAAAGTACTGGGATGATATGTAAGTACTGGGGGATATGAAAGTACTGGGGGATATGAAAGAACTGGGATGATTTGTAAGTACTGGGGGATATGTAAGTACAGGGGGATATGAAAGTACTGGGATGATTTGTAAGAACTGGGGTATATGAGGTACTGGGATGATATGTAAGGAAGTACAGGGATGATATGTAAGTACTGGGAGATATGAAAATACTGGGATGATATGTAAGTACTGGGATGATATGTAAGTACTGGGGGATATGAAAGTACTGGGGGATATGAAAGAACTGGGATGATTTGTAAGTACTGGGGGATATGTAAGTACTGGAGGATATGAAAGTACTGGGATGATTTGTAAGTACTTGGGGATATGAAAGTACTGGGATGATTTGTAAGTACTGGGGGATATGAAAGTACTGGGATGATATGTAAGTACTGAGGGATACGGTATGAAAGTATTGGGATGATTTGTAAGTACTGGGGGATATGTAAATACTTGAAGATATGTAAGTACTGGGGGAATATGTAAGTACTTGGAGATTTAAGTACAGGGTATGGAAAAGTACTGGAATCTACGGTTGTACTGGGGGATATGGTATTTCCTGGGGATATGGTAGTACTTGGGGATATGTAAGTACTGGGGTTATGCAAGTACTCGGGGAAATGGTAGTACTGGGGAATAATTTAGTACTAGATATATATGTACAGTTCCCGCATCTTATTCTTTACAGGATACACGAAACGATAGGATACACGCTCGATACGATAGGATATACAAACGATAGGACAGGATACACGCACGAAAGGATAAACGCAAAACACAATACACACAAAACATGATAGACCTGATAAATGTTCTTCACTATAGGATAAACGCAAAACCTGATAGGATTGTTTTAAAATGCGGAACGTTTTCTGACAAGAAGAAAAGATTATTTTCGTTAAGTTACTGCAATATTTTAATTTCAATACCTGCAAAGCTTCAAATCTTAATTATAAAGTACATTTCAGGATTATACTTAGAAAATTGTTTTTTATTTATAGACATTTTTTATACAATGATTAAATGGATTATTATGAAATGGTGACTGTATTTTTTTTTAATTTCCACTTAAGGGTGTGAATGTACGATTATTTGAGTAAATGTTGAAAATCTCATATCAAGGCGAACTATGACTCGTTTAATTATGGATATTTTAATATACATGTAATTGTTGCACAAAAATCCCTTGCATAATTATGTACGTTTTCCACGGGTACTATTACAAATTTATGAAACTCTATAAAGAGATTTATTATTTATGAAAAAAGATATACATTTTTCAGATAAAAGTTTTCTTTTGTTATACGTACAGATCAGTAGAGCTACAGTCTCATCCTAATATTTTTGTTATTCAAAAGTCTAAACCTCTTTTTTTTTTATCCATTTTCAATGACTTGGTACGCAAAACGAGTACATCAAGATACGTAAGAAATAAGGTACCATTTTCTGAGATATATTGGGATGTAAAACGGTTTTGTCTTGTGATCAAATTTCATAATGCCTTAAGAGCTTTATGTTAGATTTAATCATGTGCCAACCCATTTTGCATCCCAATAAAACTAAAAAATGATACCTTATTACATATATTTACATTTGTGACTGATTAATTACAAATAGTAAGGTACTTAAGTAAAGTTTAAAATCCTTAAGCTTTTTTCAAAATTAAAATTGAATGTGTTGATAATGTCGATCGCTTTTGACGTCACTATAAAATTACGTAGATCGCTTATGACTAAACAATCAATTCATGGTCACATGACGTACGTGTTTAACGGAGATGTAAAACCGCCTTGTTCAGATAGTGTTATATAAAGGAAAACATTTGCATATGTAAATATATAATAACATATATCTTTAAATAGTTTTTTTTAATTATAATATGGTGTTGTCTAAATATAAGAATTAGATATTTCTGAGAAATTCTTTCAAAATGGCACTACTGTACTACATTTTTTTTTTCAGTTTCAATAATGCTTTGTACTCGATGAGACTGTGCTATGACTCACACATATAGTTATGTTCTTCGTTTTTATGGAAAAATGTTGTCATTCTTACTTTAAAGATTGATTTTTTAAAATTCTTTTTAAACTATACAACTCCCAAAGTTTTAATCAGATTAAGTGTTTTACACACGTAGACTACTAAAATTGTAAAATCACATCTTTCTTAATGATAAATACAAACCATTAGAGCTTCAGTTTTGTCAGAGAATTCTAGTATATCATAATTTATGGTTGGAACAGCACTATCAAAAAAGGTTTGAAATGTTGTCTGTCACAGAATTATATTGTTTTAATTTTTTTTTGTTTAGTCCCACTTTAATTTCTTTCGTTTAGGAACACTCTCTAGTCATATGAAATTACCTTGGTGCAAATCAGTCCTCGTTTTGTGTTTATGCATTTATTTATTCAGTAAGATATTTTACATTTGCAACATAATTGATATTAATCCAAATAGATATAAAAAAAACAAAACACGAAGCTTATATAGTGTTCCTGTGGAAGAAGCAAGATAATATCAGGTCTTGAAATGTATTAACCTATTGTTCATCCAGTGTTTTTTACATTAATTTTTATATGTTCTCATATTTAATGTCATTGTTTATGTGTGTGTGTGTATGTGTGTGAGAGGGTGTGTGTGTGAGTGTAAGGGTGTGTGTGTGAGAGATAGGGTGTGTGTGTGTTTTGTATATCATTCATAAAAGGTTGAATGACAATGCAATATTTACATGTATTTTATTTTCTTCACTTTACCACTGACACACTCAGTCACAAAGAGGTTGTCTCTGATGTCTACGCATATACCCCATAAATTGTGTAGATCACATTTTTCAATGTAACGGAGAAACCTTCCATCCTGATCAAGAATGTGGATACGACGTTTGAAATGGTCTGCTATCAGGATTTGACTCTGGCTGTCTGTTGTGATGCCGCGTGGATTAAATAATTCTTTGGTAGTAGAGAGATGACCTGTGTATTTAAATCGGAGTTTTCCTGCCTGATTGCCACCACTGCCTTTCCTCCACTGTCAGCCACACAGATATCCAGATTTCTGTTCTCACTTATGAATTTAACACTACCAGATGAAAACAGAGGTTTACCATCACTATCACTCTGAATTGTTTGTTTTTCTGTGAAACGAAAATAACGGATAATTTTTGATTGGTAATAATCACTATCCATAGTAACCAGGAGGTCACCAGAGTGGGTACTACAGATATTATAAGGTTTCCACCCCTGTAGTTTGATCACTTCCTGTATCTGATCATTCCTCACTATGTTTACAGTTTTTGTATGAGGTTCAGTATAAACTAGATCTCCACTCCTTGTCACTGCCATGTCATATGGATTTCCCCCTGACTTGGTTTGGACTGACTGTAGTAGTTTGCCCTGGAGGTTGTAAAGTTTCAAAGTTTTGTCAAATCCAAGTGTCCAGATTTCTTCATCACTGAGACAGGTAACTCCGTGTAGTGTGTATTTATAAACAGTGTCAATTGTGGTGATGAGCTCTGGTTCATCAAGCAGTGGTTTAACTTGTGGAAAGGGCACAGCTTCTGGTATTTGCATTGTGTAGCCATATTTTTCTTTTTTAATGTACAATGCTGACAGTAAACCGAACAATTGATGGATCAGAAACTTGGTAAATAAACATTGACTGTAGGAGGTAAACTTCTGAATTCTGTATTCCTTGATTTGTAAGCAGAAATAAGGGAGACATCATTTGAGTCCAGTATTTTCTTTAGATCAAGAATACCTTGCTTAACGTCAGAAGTAATCTGTTTTATTTCTTTTTCCTGTTTATGTAGAGCAGCCAGATGTTTAGACTTCATCTCATCAATTTCAGATTTTCGTTTGGTAACAATGATGTTAATTTCTCTGTGCCAGTCTTCTCCTTGTTTGGTGACAGCTGTTGTCAGATTCTCATAATGTTTTTCAATGTTTCCTTTTTGAGAGTTTAAATCGAATGTAATTTCTTCGTATGTTGGATATATTCTTTTCTCTAGGTCTTCCAAGTCTTTCTCTAAATCCTTTGTTTTAAAACTTAGTTTTTTCATAACATCTGTAAGTTTATGTCCATGGTGTTCATCAAAGGAGATGCAGGTAGAACAGACAGGAGTGTCACATTTCTCACAGTAAAGTTCACAATGTTTCTTGGAATGGTTTGAACAGTCTGGGTAGTTAGGTGTAGCTTTTCTGTGTTTGTACGGTACAACCTTGTGTCTTTGGGATGAATCAGAGAGATGCTCCCCTACACAGACCTTACACAGGTTGATCTGGCAAAGTTCACAATGACTCTGTAATGCAGCTCTTTGACACAGGTCACAAAGGAGGAGTACTTGGGCTCGGTCCAGGGGGTCCATAATAGTCTTCTTCTAATAAGTTTAGTTGATACTGTAAAGAAATTTAAAATTGTGAAGTATAAGTTCTTTGTTGAGAATTTAATTTTTGAAGATTTGAGCAAACTAAAATGAAAATATCAATAAAGTAAAAGTAAAATATTTGATTAAAAAAAATATATATGACATTATCATGATAATAAGGATAGACGTGTAAAACCAAAATCAAGGATAAAATCATTGAGGTCAAGTACTTGACAATGTCAAGAAAATTTAGCAAGTAGTATAGTTACTATTTGGAGGATTTCAAATAAAGTTCACCTTTTACTAGGTCTTGCGTTTCTTTATCAGCAAGCGTCTTGTCTGATAACAATTTTAAAATTTAGAAACTCGATTGATGTTTAGTGTAGCAGAAGAGAAGATGACTCTTTATTGATCACGACCATGTATATTGATATTTACAATTGGTCATCGTATATAAGTATTACACTGCCTTCGTGTGACAGACTTCAACCAATCTTAAGTCAGAGTGTAATTAAAAATTCATCAGTGGTAGGGTACCGGTAATAGATAAAAATATGATCTCAAACCTTTTGCTGAGACTGACAAACAGAAGGCGTAATAATGACTAATTATAATGTTCCTTTTTTTAATTATGTCATTTATTAGGTTTTTTTTTTTTTTTTTTTACAATTTTTATTTAATTCAGTAGTTTTATATATTAGTTGTATATATGAGAATGGAAAAGTCTTACCTGTAATATCAATATAACTTCATATATACTGTCTAATAATCATGATGTTGATTTGACAGGTCATATGATTTAAATCCCGGTCATATGACTTACATGCATGTCAATATATAGGTTTGTCAGATAATTTTTTTTTATTTCATCTGTACCTTTGGTATTAAAAACGAAAGATTATTACATTCATTATATTTTCACAACATAGGTGATACATCAAGGTACCCGTTGTGCGAGAGTCAGTTGGGGACTTTAGGTCAGTGTTCATGACAATGATACTGAATATATCAAATAAACTATAATATTATTATAACTATGTAGAATAGTGTACACATCTTTTGATTGGACCATTCACGGTAACTCAGTCGGGAGGTCGTGAATTCGTATCTCGGCCGCGACCGACCTAAGTCGATAACAAATGGGTAGCAACTGTTCCTTCGTCATGCACTCGGCACTCTGAATTGAAAGTTGCGGGTCCTTCGGATGAGACCTTAAAAATCAAGGCCCATTGTCAGCGGCAGGCGTTGGCACGATAAAGATACCTCACTGTTCAATGGTCCTGAGTGCCGAGTAATGGTCAAAATTTGAAGCCCTTCACCGGAATATAGTGCCGTCTCCATAGGAGTGAAAAATGAAAAATTCTCGAGAGGGACGTTAAACAATATAATAATCAAACAATGAACAATATGTTGATGGTGTTTTCAGTATTAAAATATCTACTGTTTATATTATCAATATGAAAACAACATTGTAGAAAATATCACAGAAACAATTTAATAAATAGTATATACAGTCTATTTGAGTACAGTTTAATTTTATGATTGTTTTGTTTTTTTATATTTTGGGAAAATAAAATAAAAAAGGATATTTTGGAGGGTTGTTATTGTAGCTATTTATGAAACTATTTTTTTTTTTGGTTAAGTTGTAATAAAATTGTCCATATAATCTCCATTTGTATAAAAGCACGGCTTGCCATTTCAGTTTTTTATTTAATGTTAGCAAAAAGTTTTATCTGTGGAATAGTTAAACATGCTATTTTCCCTCACTTTAAGACTATGCCACGTCACATGTAAGACATCTGCAACCATCTAAAGAGTAATGATAAAGACCTCCAATCGAACTGTTAGACCAAACCCCAATGTAAAGAGAGGTAACTAGTAATTTTCTTTGACATTTTGAATTAGTAAACCATTAATTTAAAACATATTTATGACTACTTTATGTAGAAAAATGCCACCCCACCTCAATCTTACTTACGAGGGATGATAAAAAAAATTGTTAACTATCTCTTAATCTACAAATCTACAATTCAGATTAGATTAGAACAAAATTTGGTACACACATAGCCATAAACAAGTTCTATTGATAGCATATGCTAAATAACGTTTTGCTCCTTGTTTGTGACGTCACAATATAAATATGACGTCACTGTAGGTCACTTGTGCCGTTAAATGGGTGTATCAATCGAACACGTTCAACAAACGACTGTACAATTTATTATATATCTTTGAAATCACTTTGTAGTAGTATAATGATTTGTACATTAGCAATATTCACATACAGGTCTTACTCAGGTCATCTCTCTTCTTAATCAAAAGTCATATTTTTAAGGTCACGAAAAAAAATGAAATTTTAAAATTTTTATCTCAACAGATACAATGTAACTTTGGACGCATGATAAGAATAAATTCAAATTTCTTGTTTACGAGGCATATACATTATATATTCTTCAAGACGTAAAAATGTGTCCTGACCTTGACTCAGTGTCAAAACATAAAGGTCAAGGGGATGTAGTTGTATTATAATTCGAAATGAGGGACTAGTTTGTCTTAAAAATGTAATATTTCCATTTCTTATTTTTGTCTCTGTGATAACTCTTTGAAACATAGCGGACTTAATTTCTTGATAAACCTGCCGGAATGTAAATTAGACAGGTCGAAAGGTCGGGAGCTAGGGAGGCCTAATATGCATGCAAATCTCGTGCGCATCTGTCTTTGTGTCTGACGCTAAGGATGCCAAATATGCATGGAAATCTCGTGCGGCTGCCTTTGTGTTTGACGTCAGTGGGAGAGGACTATGGAAATTGGCAAGGAAGTCCTCGTGTGATTTAAATCTATGTCTACATTTTAAAAATATAAATCTACAATTTTATTTCACAATGAAACGGAAATATAAGGAATCACTGTCTAGTTCGTATAGTATGCTAGGGACATCAACGATAGTGGGAAACATGGGATAATTTATGCATAACGGGCTTCGCCCGTTATGCAAATTATCTCATGTTTCCCACTATCGTTGATGCCCTGGCATACTATACGAACTAGACAGTGATTCCTTAAATATTTCTTATCCAGGAACATAGTTTCTTTGCCTTGTACATGTAATCACAGATAAAGAGTTGTCAATTATTCGAAGGATTTGTTGTGTAAACTTTGAATTATATTATGAAGAAGGCAATCTAATTAAAATTAAATGTTAGATCCGCTTGCATACTCGTTACACTAAGAACATCCCAGTGAGGGTCACGTCAGAGGACAAATTCAGAACAGCTCTAGACTTATTTACTTCAACAATATGCGATCATTTTGCAGGCAACGATTTGATTGGTTCAAAGAAATTGACCTCTGACATGACCCTCAATGGGATGTTGTTAGATGTTAGTGTAGCGAGTATGCGAGCGGATCTAACATCTAATTCTAGTAATTAGATTGTGAAGAAAGAGACTTTTCCTGGCATAGTTAGTGCAGACAATGCACCTTGACATAATTATTAATTCGAGCAAAAATGTGAAGTATGCCTTTAACTTCATAGATTTTTATTATGTCATAACTGGAAAACACAGAGTGTAAATTTAACGTCAAATCATTCAAAACCGTGTTTGTTGTTAATAGCAAATACTATCTGTACAAGCGTACATCATTCATCAAAGCAAAGAATGTAAACATAAATAAGACATTACTCAGAGAATGAGAAGTGATATATAGGTCAATACGACCTACTCTCAGTTTCTAATTTGCTTAGAATTATATTGGGTCTCAGAGTGTTTCTAAAATATAAGTCATGATGACCTACTTTTAAAACTTAAATTTATCTAAATAAACAGGATACTTAGAAGCTTCAAATAGAAATGAGTTGTACAGTTTAATAGAAGAGCAATTGAAGTCCCTTGGTCCTCTTGTTTTTTTTTTATTTTGACAAACAATATTGCAGGGTTTCTATAAAAAGAAATTTCTGTGAAATTAATTTAGAACACTCTCTCTCTTGCAGTTTATATACAATTTCAATAAGACTTAAAACACATGTAGAATACGTAAATAAAAAGCATTACTATGTAAACTGGTTTTAATTAGACAAACTGGCGTTGTCTGAATACTAATATTTTTTTATTCAAAATGATACTATTCCTACTTTCAATAATACTTGGTGTTTAATAAGACTGCACTAAGATAAATAATTATATAAACATCTGTTTATTGTTGTTTTATATAAAAGATGTCGTCATGACTACTAAAAATAAAATGTTCTTTTAATTCTTATTTTAATGCTACTTCTCCCGAAAGTGTGGATCTGATAAGGCTGTTTTACACAAGTAGTAAAATACATCTTTCTTAATATACAGTACACTGATCGGTACAGCTTCGGTCTTGACAGAGAATACAATTTATGTTGTTTTATAAATTTCACTGTTTTGATCCATTACATACATTCTCATCATAAACCATCTTTGCTTTGTGCTCATTCATTTATTTTCATTTAATTCCGGAGGATGTTTCAAGTTCAGTATAAAATGAAATTAAAAATAAATAATCATAAAGTAAATTAAAGCCATATATGGCGTAACTGATAAAAAAACTATATTTTTGAAAAATACAAAATTAAGTAAAGAAATATAGTTGACACATTTAAATTAAAGCTTTTCATACAATTCTGAACACGGAGAATACCTCGTTTCATCTAATAATACAATTTTATCTTGTCTATAACGTGTTATTTAAATCTTTTGTATTTTCTTCCCAGTGGGAGAAAATTCCGAGAATACAAATTAAATTGTGATATCTTTATAGCGCAATTGATTTATGATTTATGGGACTGGTTTCCCCCCAATGAACTGGTAAAGAGGCCCGGTGTGATGACCAAACATATTCACATATTTATACAAGGCATTCACGGGGCACATGATGTTGTTGTCTTTTAAGGCCTTCAAGTGGATCTGGAAGAGGTCCTTTGTTTTATTTGTGACCCGCAGGGCTCGACATTAACGATTGTTCACTTGTCTGGTACCAGTGAAAAAGGATTACAGACAAGTGAATATTGCTGGGCATTTGTCCGATTGGACGTGCATTTTAATGTAAAGGAGTCTCTAAATAATAACAAGAATGACTGTTGAAAGTTAATTGGTAGTTTAAAGATGGAGGCGGTACATAAAACTGGACTTCGATCACAATAGGGATCGCTATTAATTGAGTTCATCTTCGATCAGGATCGAAATTCATTAGTTGCATACTACTGGAAAGGCATGGAACTTACGAAATTTGGATTCTAGAAGTGTTTGATCTTGACAGGTTCACTTATGAACATTTATGCTGCTGTCAGGACAGAAAGACTAGATAAAATTCTGTTTTAAGTGTTTGCTGTATTTATATCAATAACATCACGAATCAATCAAAATTCATTGAAAAATTTTCGGACAAGTGAAATTGAAGTTCGGACAAGTAAATGTCTTGACTCTTGGTCACTTGTCCAAATGGACAAGTAGGAAAAAAGCTAATGTAGAGCCCTGAGGTGCACATAAATTGGTTAATCTCTTTTAGATAAGTTCTCCTGATCCACCCTCTGCCATTGGTTCAAACATTCAGTATCTGAGAGAGTAGCATCGACAATACATTGCTTTATCTTCAACGGTTCCATGTTCGTTCGCCCTAAAAATTGTTCGCCCGATATCCCGTTCGCCCAATTTTTTGTTCGTTCAGAGTTCGTTCCCCCAATTTCTCGTTCGCACAGGGTCCCTTCGCCCAAATTTTATGTAGAATATGATATAATGAATTTCTTCCAACATTTTTGGTACATTCGAAATAAAACGATTAATATATGCATATTGTCACAAAGGGTCATACTTAATTGTTGTCAAAACATAGCCCAATATTCGTAAAAACAACACAGGTGTATCCCCCCAATTAACATTGATATCAGTCATCTAATTATTTATAGTGCAAACACTAAGTCATTAATAAATACATTAGAATCAGATCAAAAATTAATTAAGACTAAATAAACATTGTTCCTGGCACAATAATTTGAGCAAAAATAACCCAAGTTCGTAAAGGAAATGAAAATTTCTGTTAATTTTTATTTCAAATAAGTTAATATATAATATATATATAAGTATTGGGCGAAACTTTTATAAGGCGAACAGGATTTGGGGCGAAGAAATTTTTGGGCGAACGGACCCTGCGCGAACGGACTCCCGTGAACAGGTAGATCGGGCGAACGAACCTGTAGTGCATAATTGCCCAAAACTACATGCTCCATGTATTTAGAGGAAAATTAAGTAAACTGTAAATATACGTTATTATTATACATAATAATACTTCCCTGAAATTGTCTTTTTAGCGATCATTTAATCTTGATAATTTCCATACCAAAACGTTCCCGCAAAATTTGCTTGTTGTTCAAACCGGAAACAAATATGTAGAACGTAAAATTAAAGACATAATGGAACTCGAAATTCCGACAGGCCTTCTTTTGTCTGACATTACTTTTTTTTAAATATATACCTGATGTTACTTATTTTTCTTTTAATAAAAAATATACCCCCTACCTAATGAGGCTAATGGTACTTTGCGGAACGAAACGGAACGGAACGGAACCAGTTGTGGGGCACCCTAGGGGGGAAAATATGGATATATTATATAATAAAAATGAATTTAATAAGTTAATTTATTACAAATTATTCTGCCATTCTATATCTTAGGAAACCAACCAAAGAAAGTGTCAAGTGTCTGAAGTAAAGGACCAAAAAAGAAAAATGTCTATAAGTTATAAATTATTCTGCCGTTAAGTTTTTGATCTGCTGTGTCATGTCTAGTAACTATGTGAACTGTTTTGAATGAGAGACGTATACCTAATAAGTATCAATGATGTAAAAAAAATTATTAATGCTTTTCCTTAAAAGTTTTCTGTCAATAGATATTATGAAAAGAATATCGTTCATGTGCAGTCTAAAGGTAAAGAGAGTTGTCGCGCTTTGCCAGTATGGTCATTCTCTGGTTCCGTTTCGTTCCGCTAAATACCAATATCCGTGTGGGTATTAGTATTTAGCGAAACGGAACGAATCACAGTTAAGTTGGAATAAGATGATACACATATAAGCATTTTGTTGTATTTCATTTCATCTCATCTTTTTAATAATCAAAATTTCAGGGGGAAAGAAATATAAGAGACAAGGATGTTTGAAGAGGAAAGTATATCATCCATCATATATCCAGCATAATAATTAATAAAGCATTTTTTTAACCTTTCAAGCTTCTCCGAAAGTCTTGTTTTTATACAATCGCAGGCCTTGTTGCTGATAGGAAAACGTAAATACCATCTCTCTGTCTTCAACTAAATCGATATGCAAAATAAGTTTAACTTTATTTTTATGTAAAGGTAGATCTTAAAACGCGTGATTTGCAATTTGCTGTATGCTAACAAATATGTTTACTACCTGAACCTTGATCGATATCTTAGATATTCAGTTCTGCGCTAATAAGAAAATAAACACACACAACAAGTTCCGTTCCGTTTCGCAAAATACCATTATCCACTACAATATTAGTACTTTGCGAAACGGAACGGAACTATTATATCAAAGGTTTTAAAACTCTGTTAATGAACTTGACGACAGTCCTAAAAATTCTTCTTAGAAAAAAAATACAATTAAACAAAAAGTTGTGTTAACTTTTCATTTTCTGTAAGTTATACACCATTTATATTTGAGAAGAAGAGGCGAGAAAAAGTGTTTCAAAATAATCAAATCTTGTTCCGTTCCGTTCCGCAAATTACCAATATCCACACGGATATCGGTACTTTGCGGAACGAAACGGAACCACATCTTTTTATTTGAAGAAAAAAAAAAACAAGAACTAACCAAAAACAACCTAAATCTGCCGTAGTATTCATGACATCAACCAATTTCATGAATCCTGGGTAAATCAGAATATTCAAAAATTAGTTTAATTGAGAGAACAAGTCATTTTTAATTTTAGGAAAATATATGACATTCACGTAACAACTTATTTCTCCATATATTTATTCCATTGTGTTTTAGTTTTGCTGAGATTTGTTTAGTTCCGCTGAATATATATATTACTAGTAATTTCTGTAGTGATTATGTGAACTGTTTTTAATGAGAGACGAACACCTATCAATGATGTAAAATATTAATGCTTTGCCTTCAAAGTTTACTGTCAATAGGTTATTATAAAAAGAATATCTTTGATGTGCAGTCTAAAGGTAAAGAGAGTTGTCGCGCTTTGCCAGTATGGTCATTCTCTGGTTCCGTTTCGTTCCGCTAAATACCAATATCCGTGTGGGTATTAGTATTTAGCGAAACGGAACGAAACACAGTTAAGTTGGAATAAGATGATACACATACAAGCATTTTGTTGTTATTCCTTTCATGTCATCTTTTTATTTATCAAAAATTAAATTTAGGGGGGGAAATAAAATAGGAAGAAAGTAATTCATCCATCATATATCCAGCACAATAAACGATTTTTGCAGAAGAAAATTATCCATCATATATCCAGCATAATAAAGCATATTTTTTACCTTTCAAACTTCTTCAAAAGTCTTGTCTTTATATCAGTTATATATACAAATACAATCGCAGGTCTTGATGTTGATAGGAAAACGTAAATACCATCTATCTTCAACTAAATTGATATGCAAAATAAGTTTAACATTGTTATGTAAAAAGTGTTCCGCAAAGTACCGATATCCGTGTGGATATTGGTAATTTGCGGAACGGAACGGAACAAGATTTGATCATTTTGAAACACTTTTTCTCGCCTCTTCTTTTCAAATATAAATGGTGATTAACTTACAGAAAAGTTAATAAATCTTTTTGTTTTTTTTTTAAAAAGAAGAATTTTTAGGACTGTCTTCAAAATAATTTCAATGCTGAGCATGATTTTCAATTCAACTCCTTACAGGACACAAAACTTATCTCACGTCGTTCATTAACAGAGTTTAAAAACCTTTGATATAATAGTTCCGTTCCGTTTCGCAAAGTACTAATATTGTAGTGGATAATGGTATTTTGCGAAACGGAACGGAACCTGTTGTTTGTATTTCTTTTCTTAATAGCGCAGAACTAAATATTTAAGATATCGATCAAGGTTCAGGTAGTAAACATATTTGTTAGCATACAGCAAATTGCAAATCACACGTTTTAAGATCTACCTTTACATAATAATAATGTTAAACTTATTTTGCATATCGATTTAGTTGAAGACAGAGAGATGGTATTTACGTTTTCCTATCAACAACAAGGCCTGCAATTGTACAAAGACAAGACTTTTGGAGAAGCTTGAAAGGTTAAAAAATTATGCTTATTATGCTGGATATATGATGGATGATATACTTTCCTCTTCAAACATCCTTGTCTCTTAAATTTCTTTCCCCCTGAAATTTTGATTATTAAAAAGATGAGATGAAATGAAATACAACAAAATGCTTGTATGTGTATCATCTTATTCCAACTTAATTGTGTTTCGTTCCGTTTCGCTAAATACTAATACCCACACGGATATTGGTATTTAGCGGAACGAAACGGAACCAGAGAATGGCCATACTGGCAAAGCGCGACAACTCTCTTTACCTTTAGACTGCACATGAACGACATTCTTTTCATAATAATCTATTGACAGAAAACGTTTAAGGAAAAGCATTAATAATTTTTTTTACATCATTGATAGGTATACGTCTCTCATTCAAAACAGTTCACATAGTTACTAGACATGACACAGCAGATCAAAAACTTAACGGCAGAATAATTCATAACTTATAGACATTTTATTTTTTGGTCCTTTACTTCAGACACTTGACACTTTCTTTGGTTGGTTTCCTAAGATATAGAATGGCAGAATAATTTGTAATAAATTAACTTATTAAATTCATGTAAAAAAAAATATCCTTTTTTGCTGCTTCAATGTAAAGTTTTTTTTCCAAATAAATTGTTTGGTTTCTTTGGCAGCCCAATCTCCTTCAAAAACGATGCTACGTCCCTTAGACAAAATAACTACTTTGGAATGGCCTTGAAACATCAATTCATCTGTCAATAGGCTGCCTTTGTTTTAAGTCAGATTGATTGTCCTCAGAGTTTGCTCTTGATGAAAAAGTGCTATGTGCAGGTGATAAATTCTGCTTCAGAAACACAGGCACTTGATTCAGTAATAATTTTTAAACACATAATTTATTAATAATAAAATTATATACTACTAGTATTGGTTAAAAATAGATATTACAAAATCAAGTGGTTCTGTTCAAAAGAATACATAAAATGGACAGATAATAAAAGAGCGCCCATGAATGTCCATCAATATTCAATTACCTGAGGCCCTTTGCACAAAAATCTTCTGACTAAAGTTAAAATTTCGTCACTTTGTAATTTTTTATAAAGATATTTTTCAAATCTCTAAATAATTAATTACAATTAATTTTAAAATCATCAAATATTAATATCGTATAATGTAATAGAAATAGAATGTGATAAAGAATTAAGATTTTCGCAGCCTAGATATTTGTTGTGGAATGAGGGGAAATATTAGACTAAGTCGTATGATTCTTTGTGAAAAGGGCGGCAGTAGATTTTTTCCTTCACAGTTGTTCTATTATGGTCTTGTCCTACACTCCAGGATATGCTTCTAACAAACTTGAATCTACACAACCCAGGAAAATTTTGAATTAACATGACTAATCATAGGTTTACTATTCTTGTAAAGA
The DNA here is from genome assembly GCA_003671525.1 of Saccostrea glomerata. NCBI lineage: Eukaryota > Metazoa > Mollusca > Bivalvia > Ostreida > Ostreidae > Saccostrea > Saccostrea glomerata. The sequence goes on from PRKT01000764.1 coordinate 144,445, forward strand.
AGCCTTTTTTAAAACATTTGTTCCATTCTAAACTTCTAGACTACTTGAAGATGCTTCCATATAAATATGACCAGTCATGCTTTTGCTGTTCTGGAAAGATTTTACCTGATCCCTCATGTAAAATCTTGATCACCATGATGCCTCGCCGTAATCTGGGTACCTCTGCTAGTCCTGATTTGAAGAAACATAATTCTACAATACTTGAGGATGCTTCTATATGAATATGACCAATTAATTAAAGGATTTTTGTTGATTTTATCTATTTTGTTTGTCCGTTGTGGCCCCATTCTACCCCTCAGGGTCTCATCAAAGTTGAATCAACACTACCTACGGATGCTTCCACATAAGTTATAAAGAAAGAGGGCGTATAAGGCGTGGACAATCCCCCGCTCTGAGACAAAATGTTTCTCAATTTTCAAAATTTACAGAAAAGTTATATTTTTCTAAAATCTTGTTCTCAGTACACTTAATGTCATCTTTAAAGCATGTTATTATTTATTATTTTATTTCACTGAACGACTTATCATTTGATAATCTTTATTCAAAGTTGACAGTTAAGCATATTTAGTGGAAAATGGGTTTAATAGAGCTATAAAAACGAATTTTGAACATGAATGGGTAAAATCCCCATTCTTCGTAAATGCTTAAATGATGGAAATGTATATGTGAAATCTATTTCATTTGTCCCAAAAAAATGGAATCTGAACCCATTTTATATGAAAATCGAAAATTTCTGGAAAAAACATACGCTTCAACAAACCTGTTCATTTAAATCGTTCTGAGAGACGTCGATAATGTATATACTTCGTAGAATAATGGTTAACGCAGTGGTCTTGGACCAAACCCTGCGCTATGGAGAGGGTTACGTGAAGCTTTTTCTTTTTTGTTTTCACATATCTTAAAATCATAAGTGAAAAATAAATTTTTAATAACATATTAAAACAACGAAATACAGAATTAAATGTGTAAAAGATTATATAAACCACATAATTTTTAAAAAATATAACTTTTAGAATTGAGAAATGTCTTTTTTCAGAGCGGGGGATTGTCCTCGCCTTTTACGCCTCCATTCTTTTCTCAACCAGTAGTTCTTGCAAAAAAAATTTTAACTGTAATTTATAATCATCCCCTTGTAAGGTGTGGCCTTCCATTTGTACAAAATTCAAATCCCCTTTACACAAGGATTCTTTTGGAAGTCAAAAATGTGAAATGCTTACAGAAAAACAAATGGAAAAGTGTATTCCTTCCAACTCATCTTGACATATTAATAATATTTGAGATATCAAATTTCACCTGTACCCTTTTCCCCCACAAAATAGATAGAGGGTTTTAATCCAAACTACAGTTAAACACTATTATAATGTAGTGCCAGAGACAGATAATTTTGCTTTGTTTTAAGAATAATACTTTTTATTATATGATTGAATAATTTCCTTCACTCTGATTGGCTGAGATCCAACTATGTTAGAAAAATACTACGTTGAATTGACCTGCACGTGACGTTCCAGGTCAATACAAGGAATTATTGCAGGTCAATATAAGGAATTATTGACCTGTTCAATTTTTTCTGTTACAATGTGTTCTTGTTGAAATTTCTTGTTAAAGCTTTCAATTAAAGCAAAAACAGTTTTGTAGGAGTTTGCTATCATTTAATCATATAATAAAACAGTTATTGCTGTTTTTTGCGGTCAAAACAATGATTTAGCCACCTTCGAAGTACAATACTCACTTCGCCCTTCGAGCTCAGTGAATATTGTACTCCTCAGGTGTCTAAATCATTGTATTGACCTGAAAAACAGCAATAATTGTATAATACTGTATAAGCAGAATTTTTAGCGAGGATTTAATTTTAGAATTATCAGCGAGGGTGTAGAGATCGCTAAAATTAATTGCGTTTTATTTTGTAACGGCCTCTCTAGTGAGCTTTTAAATATCACTAAAATAAATTCTCACTAAAAATTAAATACCTATTTTTAAAGGACAAATCGCTAAATTTGTGTCTCACAAAAATTTCCACTTATACAGTATCTTTAGTGTATTCAGTATGTATTGTAAAGTCAAGGGACATGAAAATGATTTCGCTATAAGCGACAATTCATTTAAAGTGTGTTCACTGTAACCCTGTTTTACTGTGTATATAGTGAATCCTCACCGCAGAGAATGGCACAGATAACTTTATCATTTATAACAACCTCAACAATTAATGTACTAGCCTTGTTTACAGTAAACCTTAGCATTGCAATAGTTTGTGCACAAATAGGCAAGACAAAACAATTTAAATTTATTCATATTTAATTAATTCATTTCTATAAAGTGCCATGAGAGAAAGAAATTAGATTTCATAATTTATTGTACAAATATTATATTGCATACATTAGCTTTATAATCAGTACATTGGCAACAAAGTACAGCAACAATATACACCCATTCTTGCAATAAAACAAAGGATATCACAACAGGAGGCCATTGGACTCCATACATGTATATTAGGCATGGCTAGATGACTTGGTATCAAATAATCTTTATTATATTACTAATTTCTTAAACATTTATATATTACTATTTGTCAGCAATTTTTGCTACCATTATTACATCCATCTACAGTTCAGAATTAAAAATCTGTGGGTATTACTTCCCATGTTTGAAGTAAGAAAAAAATTCAGGTTACCTTAAAATCCTATATCATCACTACAAATAGCTTCCATTGAACACTGAATAAAAGATTAATATCTACAACGTAAACTGGTTTAATATCATGTCTTACACAGTTTTGATAAAAATCACAACTTCAGTTTGCACATAAATACTAGTAGCCTCCCCTTTCCCTTCACACTAATGACAGAATAGGAATGTTTATATAAATACAAACAGTACATCTGGGACAATCATGAAATACTTCATGTCATTGTAAGGAGTAATTGTAACTTGAAATGTAATAACTATTTACCAAGATCACACATTCCTTATAAGGAACATGTATAAAAGTATTTTTCTTTTCGACATAGTCGTAACAGAAAAAAGAAAGTAGGGCACGCTTATCGTATGCACTTCATTTAAAAATTGGCAAGCAATTGATCTACAACATAACCAAAGCCCTGAGCACTGCAAATTAAACTTTCTTACAAATAAACATTAACCCCTATTCTAGTGTGCCTACCTAAATAACAAAATTTCAGTTCTCAACAAAAATATTTTGTTCATGTAAATTATCACATAAGCAATAATAGCACATATCCATACCAAACATAAAAATAAAAAAAAATCATACAGCACTTTGAAAATAAACATCTCGCAGCTGATAAGAAAATGAGGCTTTCTTCTGATTTCACATCTCAATAAGTGCACAAAGTTCATTCTGAGATCACCTGAAACCCTTCTAGTCCATTCATTCCACATTTAACTTGTACCCCATTTTGTTCACAACTCGACACAAATTAACTTCCACATCCTTGGCCAATTCCTGTGAGAAATTGTGCTAATGGTGGCATTGAGAAAATATAACAAATTTTACTAAACATGAATATAACAAGAATCAACTTAAATTTTCTACACAGAAAATAGTAGGCAACAAAAGGAGATCCCTAACTATGAGTATTCAAAACTATGCAAAAATCAAATTCAGGAAACTTTGAACACAACCTGTTTGGCAAAATTTCTAAAAACCAATCCGTGGATTTCTGAGGACTGCAAGATGCAAAGAAATTGTACAAAATGCAAAGACCCTTCAAGCTTTTTTTTTCCAGCATTTAAACTCTTATTGGAAATCGTTTTTCCAAGATAAAAAATAAAATTTTGCAATTGAAAATAGTGAATAATAGACTATAGGTATACATGGTATTAGGAGCACAGATGGAATTACTAATGACAGACATGTCCAAGCTTCATCAATTAGCTCTGTGTTCCTTATAGCATATTGTTTCTAAAGTAAAAGAAATCAAGAACATTAAATCCTTTTCCTCACCCTCAACATTATTTAAACATTTTTCAGAATGCAAGCAAACAGAAGCATACTTAAGCTTTGAAATTAAACTATACCATCCACCCGTTTCATCCTTTATTATCACTATCAGTGAAATGTTCTCATATGATACTCTAGAAAGCAAAACTGTCAAATATTCTCCCTAAAGATGAAATTATGGTGGGAAAATTAAATTTTCTTACACATTGCATTTGTACAGACTTTGTTTTTATTGTGCAAAAAATAAAAATAACCCTTCAGTGAGAAATTCTATGAAATACCCAACTACATGCATTATTTAAAGAACAGCAACAACAATCATTTACAATTTCAATTGAAGTTTCATTGGTTTTTCAACATTTAAGGGCTAAATATAGAACATGAACACCAAATTCAAATGGCCATTTACAGTGATGACATATGACAGCAAACTGACCAAAGAAAATAAATAACATGCTGTAATAATAATAAATAATCCATAACAATGAAGTTGATCTTGATGGTACAGCATCTGACACAGAACACTGTGGCAAAATGATAAAAGTACTTTTATTGAAGCAATTTATACTGTGACTAAGCCACTAATTCTCTCAGAATCGCACACAAGGAGTTTGAAATAAGTACACAGCCCCTGGGGGTGGACATGATGTGGAGATGACGAAAAGTACTCGAACTCAAATGTCCACTTAATATTACAAAATAGGAGTGGGGCAAACACGGACCTCCATCCCATTTCATTTTTTTGAATAGTGTCTCTTGAATACCTAACGAATTCTACTTTTCAAAATACCAAATGGAAAGTACACCTATGAAAATTACGAGAGGTAATTGAAATTTTCAGAAAAAAATATACGATTCGTAGAACAACATAACTATTGTATGCATCTGCTTCCAATTTGGTTTTAATGACAAAGGTTTGCTACACCAATCCGTACCAGTGGTTTTGATATTACAGACCATTGAGAGAAACTACATTATTTTGATGAATATGTCTCTCAAACTTCCTTCGGTGTTTGTGCAAAATTGAACTATTGTTTCATATCAATTAAAACAATTTTGTATGAGGAAGCCAGAACAAAACTGATGTAACAATACATCAGTTTTGATTTTGTTATATTTCTGCAGGAATATGCGGAATATAGCAACTTTCACTATTTTTATACTTTTCTCAGTAAATCACATCGCTGAATGTTGTAGAAACATGTATGACAATTATCTAATAACTTGATGATCAAAAAAATGTAAGTTTAATTTTCCACTCTGTTGGGTCGACAAAATTTTAATATTGTTTTTAATTACAGTAAAAATGGAAAATGTTGTTTCAATCACTACGAGAATATGAATGGTCAGTGTTTGGGTGAGTATATCAATGTTTGTAAAAGAAATTAGTATATTTCCATTTGTAAACATCATTAAAATGTCATGGACTCTCTAAAATAGCAGTAATTTTGTTATCAGAATGCCCTTTAGGGACGATTTGAACAAATTGCAGTGGAACTTGCCCTCCGGGATACTTTGGAAAGATGTGCAAAGACCAATGCAATTGTGCGATTATATTCTGCAGTAACATCCAAGGCTGTCTGATACAGACAGGTATGTCATCCCCATTAGAGGCCAAATGAATGCATTAAACATGTTCCTCTATATTATAAAGTGGTAAAAGTTGTTTAAAAGATCATTGACTTCATAGTTTTGTACTATCATTTTTAACAAGATAAAACAAAATAACTATGTTCACGTGTAATTAAGTGTTCCGGATCTTAAAATAAACGTTAACTTTATGTCATCATACATATTTTCTGTTTTGTTAAGATCATACAATGACATCGATAGAGACGAAATTAGTAATGACTAAATCTCAAGCAAAATCACAGAAGAAAATGACTGCGTCCACTTGGAACAACTTAACATTTACCTTTATTGGCTGTGTTGGTACTCTGGTCATAGTTGGGGCAATGTGTTACATCAAATCCTGGTAAAAAATATAGGAACATATAAAAAAAACTAAATATAAGTAGTTAATAAAAGCCATTTAAATCTAAATTAAAACAACAAAAATAAAGTAATGTACCAGATTTGCTTTTATTTTAGGTTCATTGAAATGAAAATCCGAACTAGGGGTAATCAATTAAACCATCAGGTACTTAAAAATTTTGAAAAATTCAAGGTAAATTAGAGATAAAAAAAATTAAATTAATTTTTAGCAGTTCCATCGTTCATATAAACAAATGTTCTATAATTTTTTTCAAAGTATTTTACCACGCAGGGAATGCTCATACAGCACCAATGCAAAACATGGAAAACATGCTGAATGAGAGACAAGAAGAAGGCCTGGTAGCTTTAGGTTGCCGGGTTCTGGCAGTACTAAACAAAACAATGTGTGATGATGCCTATTTAGATCCGCAAACAAGGAACATATACAATGACCTCAACGATGTACATAAAGCGGAGCAAAATGGAGTCATTTCTAGACGTAAAAAATTATATGAACAATTTGTAATAAATCATTCAAATAATGTATGCTTAAATGGGGCTATCCGGCTAATATCAAAGCAATGTATCTGTTCAAAGAGTATTTATAATTCATAAAACACATTTTAAGGTTCAAGGCTCAAGGAAATCGTGGAATATAAGGATAGTGATCTGTAAAATGATGGGGCTGAAAATATCTACTGAAGAATAATAGTAGGAGATGAACAGCCACAGCGTAATGATTCGGATTTACATGATTTAGACGATGATGATGTAAATGAAATCCCGGTATGAACAGCCCTGGTCACAGCTGAGGAATTATGACGGGTAAGGGTGTTATCAAACACGACCAGATTCAAACCAAATCATTAGTATTTTTTTTTTATTTTTTTTTAATTATTGCTGTACGAAATGACACCGATGAAAATTATTTGTGTTACAGAAACATGAAAAGTCATAAAATCGTCCAAAAAGAAGAGGAAGACTGTGAGAAGAACATATATGAAAGCTACAAATGCACTTTTAGTGGTAAAGATATTTATTTAGAAAATATACATATTACATGTTTTATGTTAAAATGTTGTTAAGCATTGTATGTTTATACTGCTAATGTGATATCTAATTTTTTTCTAGAAAACGAATATTCCGTTGAAAAATCAGCTTCTCCTTACTCTGTATACGAAGTAGAGTTTATCCGAGGCACGACTGACCACTCTGATAACTACACGTGTATTCACGAGACCCGTGACGAGAACTACAAGTATATTCACGAGACCAGTGACGAGAACTACACGTGTATTCACGAGACCAGTGACGAGAACTACACGTGTATTCACGAGACCAGTGACGAGAACTACACGTGTACTAACAAGACCAGTGACGAGAACTACACGTGTATTAAAAAGACCCGTGACTAGACTACACGTGCATGAACAAAACCATTGACGTTAAAACTCTTCAATAAACATTGGTTTTTTCCTGAGTGTTTCTATCAATAGAGTTAATTTTTAATAACTAATAAAACTTTTATATATGAAATGAGATTAGTTCCATTCACAACCGTCATCTGATAATTGTGTTTGTTTGCTTACATTACCAGGAAAAGGATGATTTATTTTCATAGTAATTAAATAGAAGGAAATAGACATCGTTATGAAAAAGAGATGACTGACTTTATTAATTTTGCTTACTTTTGTAATAATCACCCTTCATCATCTGCACATGGAGTTTATGTTTTACGTTTTACATTAGAACACTTTTTACAATGCTATTGGCTATAATTACCAAAGAAGGACATCTACATGTTTTGTCAATTTCAACAATTTGCGTATTAATTAATGGATACAATGTCCTTGTCCGATAATACAATCATTTAATGAATTCGAACGTTCTTTTTTCTCGAACTAATTATCATTATTCACACAATAAATCAATAACCGCAATGGAGATAATGTATCAATACATTTTAACTCCAATGTCCAATTCTTTTAACCATTAATTTTGGGTGTGAAATGGTATTATCAATCCTTGAAAACTTCATTAATAGTTGCCCATATTAATGTTCTAGTGATACATTACTTATAACTCTCAAATCAAATAGCACACTCAGTGATGACACCGAAGAGGAACATATTTCAATTAGAATTCAAATATATTCCACATAAATCTTTTCTCTGAAAGAACATTGAATAGATGATATTGAATACACACGAAAAGAAAAATCATTCCTGACTCTACAATGTTGAGCGTCAATGAAAACAATCTTTGTCTTCAGATTATTTTGTGCATTTTCACAACATCAACATGCGGTTCTATGTGCAGTCACAGGTGAGTTCTTAGTCAAATTTATAAGAAAAACACTTCTTCAATGTAATAAAACGCCAAAAAAAATATCCTTGATCATTAATTTTTTTTTGTCGTGTTTATTTTTACAGATGCTGCCTGAACTTTTACCGACATAACAATGGCTCGTGTTTAGGTATTAACACATTACAAAAAATCATATTTAAGAATGAAGCTTATACTTTATACTTTAATTTCAATGTAGACAATAATATCAAATTTTCCTAAAAAATGACTTCAAAGTGAGGATATATTTTAAAAGTAACGTCAAGCGGAGTAATATCTGTATATTCTTGATGTAATTCATTGTGACGTAGGCAACTTGTTAGACCATATAGATAAAATTTATTCAATCAAATGACGTGTTAAATAATGAAGTAATTATAATCGTGTGATGGAACTGCCTATTTTAGTATGAACATTTTTTTCTAGGTAACTACATACATATAATCTTGTTCTAGATTGCCCACTTGGGACGTTTGGTTTAAACAGCAGTGCCTTATGCAGTGAGGGATTTTACGGGAGATTGTGTAGATCGAAATGCAACTGTGCTCACCAAGATTGTGATAAGGAATACGGTTGCAAGAAGAAGGAATTTGGTGATTACCTTTTTGTTTTTAAGCTTTCATTAGTCTTAATGTTTTAAAATATGTATCTAATCTTATCTTAGTGTATTAAAAAACGTCCGTTTTTGTGAAATACCTTTATTTACAAATAAGTGTAAATTGGAGGTATTTGATTGCAAATTGCTTAATTAAAAACGCATATCTTTTCAAACTTGCTTTCACTGGGCAACATGACAGGTATCATTTTTTAAACATCTGCCTTCCTTCACTTAAACGATCAATTCAATTATTGATTGAATTTATAGGAGGTCATTTGTCTTAATAAACTGTGTACAAATTATTATATGCTACGGCAAAGGGCTTTCTAAGAAATACAATAAATTGTTCAGTTGTTTGTTGAACGAGCAAGACTTAAAAAAAACATTTTTCGTCACAAGTTACTTACATAGTGACGTCATTTTCATATTGTGACGTCACAAACAAGGAGTAAAACTTTATTCAACATATGCTATTTACGGAACTTGTGTATGGCTATGTGTGTACCGAATTTTATTCTACTCTGAATTGTGGTTCTGTGAAACTTTTTGATCACCCCTCGTAGTTATAAAAATGTCACGTAGCATTTATTTCTTTTTATCTAATACTTTATTTATAGAAGGTAACCCTATAAATGCAAGCACTAGTCTTCATCGGGGCCTTCTTTATAACACATATACAATGTCGGAGGTCCGTGTTTGCTCTGCTCTTATTTTGTATATTTGTTTCATGGACGTTGAGATTGAATACTGTTCGTTATTTCCATATCCTTTATATACACAATATATACCAATCACAATAAGAAGAAAATAAAAACTTGACAGTATGGTACAAAAAATAACATATTTATGCAATAAAAAAATGATGAAACAAATAGGAATCAATGTTAAACAATCAATATTAATCAAAAACAATATATCATCACCAAACCTAAGGACAGGAGTTAACTGACTTAAAAATGCATTTTTACTCGGTTTAAGGAGAGATATTGTGATATGATAATTTTGTATAGTGTAGAAGCTTTTTATCATTTAGTGGTAAATGTTTGTGGGCAAGCAAAGTTTTACTGGAAAAGTACGTTTTTAAATAGATATAAAAAAGAATCAATAAGAAAACCCGTGGTCAGCATTTGAATACATACATAAGCCTTAACGACGAAATTAAAGAATATCCCACCCCAACAAATTAATCCCGGAACTCTACAAATTTAATAAATTATGAGAAATTAAGAATGACCCCAGCAACTGTAAACATCTGAATAGCATCACGGACAGTACAGAGATTAATTGTTACAGGTAGAGGTTATGATGTTACAGGTATAGGTGTGTGTGTGTTACAGGTTCAGATGTAGGTGTTACAGGTACAGGTGTGGATGTTACAGGTTCAGGTTTGGTTGATAAAGGTACAGGTGTAGATGTTACAGGTATAGGTGTGGGCGTTATAAGTACCGGTAAAGATAGTAAAGGTACAAATATAAGCGTTTCTGGTACAAGTGTAGATGTCACAGGTACAGGTGTAGATGTTACGTGTGTAGATGTTAATGTAAATGTGTAGGTGTCACAAGTAAAGATGTAGGTGTTTAACGTACAGGTGTGGGTGTTACAGGTACTGTTTTAGGTGTTACAGATACAGGTTTGGGTGCTACAGGTGTGGGTGTTACAGGTACTGGTGTAGTGTGACAGGTAGAAGTCTTCAGATATAGGTGTAGGTGTAACAGGTACAAGTGTGGGCGTAACAGGTGTGAGAGTTACAGGTACAGGTTGAGGTGTTAAAGATAAAGGTGTAGTGTGACAGGTAGATGTCTTTCAGGTACAGCTGTAGGTGTTACAGGCACAGATGTAGGTCTTTCAGGTACAGGTGTGGATGTTTCACGTACAGGTGTGGGCGTTATAAATACAGATGTGGGCGTTTTAGGTACTGATGTCGGTCTTTCGAGTAGTGTTGGTGTTTAAGGTACATGTGTGGGTGTTTAAGGTACAAATGTAAAGGGTTCAGGTAAAGTTGTGGGTGTTACATGTGCAGGTATTATTAGTTACATAGTCTTTAAGTGACAGGGTATGGGATGATACCTGGTTAGTTAATCTTATACCTGGCGAGGCGGAGCCGAGTCAGGTATGAAATTTACTAACCAGGTATCATCCCATACCCTTTCACTAAAAGACTATGTAACGAATTTACCCCATCGATGAAACATTTATGTTTTATCTGTAGTTTATAAATGGTTTTCTCTGCTAAATGCTTTGTCGCGCTTATACTGTGCCTATTATGACGTCACGTTTGTGTTTGTGACGTAATACATCGACCGGGTATAGATTTACTGACCGGGTATGGATTTACAACTGACCGTGTATAAGTAATCCACCGCTTTCACGTGACAGACATTAACCAATTGTAAGCCAGGATTTCACGGAAAAATCAACAGAGGTGGGGTAAATGTTTTAATCTACAGGTGCAGGTGGTACAGGTATAGGTGTAAGTGTGACAGGTTCAGGTGTATGTGTTAAAGGTTCTGAAGTGATAGTTACAGGTGCCGGTGTAGGCGTTATGGGAAAGAAAAAGGTAACATGCAACAAAAATGTATAAAGGAAACAATCATTGTAACAAAACGATCATAGAAATTGATATCAATGGGTATAGTAAGATCCATTTTCCGTCTTGAATAACTGTGAAATTTCCTTTATTTTTCGTCTTCTTTTAAGGATCTTTAATTGGTGGTTCTAGAATGCCTTGGAATTAAGCAAAAATTAGTTACAAGTACTTTTGTTTACAGATTTGTTTAATGTAATGTTATCTTATTTTATCAGATAAAGAAGTAACTACAAAATTGACGAAAAAAACGCGACACAGATCACTCTGTGCTGATTGTAATTGTTCAACTGCACTTTGTGGTCAGACAAAAGACAATTTTAGAGTTACAGTGGCTGAAACGGATACTCCAGGTACTTACTATGTTAAATAAGTTCTTAAAATCTATTTTATGAAACACTTGTCTTAGTATACTGCAGATCACTCGATTTCGCGACACTTTATTTTCGAAGAATAGTTATTGACTCTTGATAAGCGAGACAAAATTTTTCACAAATTGTGATTTTTGCACTATATCATCTTTAGGAAAGCTATTATACACGAGAATTAAATTTTCGCAAGCACTCTGTCTCGCATATTTACGCGAAAATAAAGTTCTCGCGAATAAAAAGTGATTTACAGTAGTTTATCAAGTATATCTCATCAAGGATTGTATATTGAATATTTTCTCCTCTGAGTCTCATTCTTTTTAAAATTTTCATTGCTTTCCTCTTTCCTAAAATCCAAACAATAATCAAATGCAAATAAGATGTTAGGATATATTTTACAAAAATATGAACTATATATTTTTATGTATAAATTCGACATTTATTATTATTTACAAAAAAAAAATGAATTTCAGGGTATTGCCACTCTTTATTATTTTATTAAGGTGAATCATATCTACATGATAAAAGAGATCATTTATCTAATTATATCTACTATTATTTGTAATAAAAGGTTAAAATAAAACTAAACAAGTAGATATCATAAAACAGTGCATACATGTAGGAACTATTTAGCATATCTCATTCTAAAACTGTTGTTGTTGTTTTTT
>PRKT01000764.1:157262-175965 GCA_003671525.1 Saccostrea glomerata
TTTTCTTAATATTACTTCATCCAAAACTTTTTTATTACAATCCTATGAAGACGTTACAATGAAAGACAAATTAGTGTGGGAGAATGTATCGTTCGCATTAATTGGATCTATTGAACGGTACTAGCAGCAGTGGGACTTGTTCTTCTCTTCTCTCGGTAATCTTTAATATTAACGAAAATTTCTACAAATTTGACTGCTTATATTTGTTAAAAGTGCATAGATACAGATTTAAAGTTAATATTTTCTCAAATGTTCTGTGTAATATTGCAATAACATTCCACAAGGAAATATACTGAAAGGGAAAAAGAAACGCATATGGTGAACTTTTGAATTAAATTAAATCTATTATTTCGAATATGTTTTCCAATATTGTAATAAAGCATTTGAATTCATCATTAATCAACAAGTTGCCAAAATCGCGTATGACTTACTGTAAAACGAGAATTTTTGGCGCACAACTAATTTTTGCGCCTTTAGCGCATGAGCCCCTGAGCGCTAAAATTTATTGTGCGCTAAGGGATTTCTAAATATAATTTTTTGTGTGTGTGTTCAAAGCTTTTTCATAAGTACATGTAAACCGGAACGCGCGATTAGGTAATGTCGAATGGTCATTGAATTTTATATACACACTAGCACTGCACATGTTCGGAGGACAGAAAGTTCTGCCAAATTATAATTTAATTAAACTATTGTTACCCCGGTAGTTGTTAGCCGATCATTATCATTAGCACCCTCAAAGTTTGGCTTCTCGGCGTGTCAATCATCTATCGCCTCGAGGTAAACAATTCAATCAAGCATGGCGATTGAGCTCGCAGACAATACCTGATTAGGATTACCGTTTTATCTAAATAATTTTCTGTCGATGCATGCAATGTTTTTATACGATTTAAATGAGATAATACTCCATTTCTTTAAATTGAAAATAGAAATAAAATAAATTATAACATTGTACCGCGTCTATGTGATACATTGTAACAACACGTACGCGGTAAAATTAACAAAAGTTTACTGATATACATGTACGGGAGTACTTATGTGTTTCCGTGCTTGACAAACCAAAAAGTCAAATACAGGTGTGGATAAAAAAAACAAAATATCACATATATTTTACTGATAAGTGAAAGCGCTAAATTTTATTTGCGCCAATGCATTCCGACTTGCGTTTGCGCTAAAATATGTATGCGCCAAATTTTCTCGTTTTACAGTATAATTTATGAGTTATTGAAATTGAAATTTTGATTACCCCCCGAAAATTAAAATAACAATTCTCATGATTTTCCTTGCGCATCAGTAACATCCTTGATTCTTCTGTGCATTGATTTCATCAGAGCAATTTCTTTCCGATAGGATTATTATGATTTTACCCTTTCGACGGTAGTCTGAATGGTTGAGAGTAACTATAACATTCTAAGCCAAACAAATCAACCCCTTCCAATGAATCCCACGAATTTTTTATTTAGGATAGAATTTACAGAATTTGGCTGGTTTGGTACCCCCGGTACACTTGAATGTTTGTAAGAAAGTCTCGACAAACATGGGCTGCATTCTCCTAGTTGAACATGCTACAAACATAACGCATATGACGCGTACGTACGCGTGTGAGAGTTAAATCAACGTTAATGAAACTAGTATCGTGAGTCTGTGCTCAGTGTTCTGTACAGAGTTTACAAAATTGAACACTCCCGTGAAACATAATTGGTTTTGTAAACATGGTACGAGCTCTGTTACTGTAACATGTAATGTTTACGATTCACCGGGGCTGTTCAATTGTTAAAGTCTGCACACTACTGAGCAAGGACAGACAATATATTGTGAGCGCGTTTTCCTTTCGAACATTTTACTCTAATTTTTTAGAATATAGTTTTAATATTTTTCATTGTAATTTTTCTTAAGTAATATTAATGAAATAAAAATTTGTGAAAGTACCAGGATGTGTCAATCAAAGCCGAGCAGAAATTTGAACTTTTTTATCCTGCAATATATAAGTCGTAATATTATATATAAAATTTGAGAAAATATTAACTTTAAATCTCTGTCTATGCACCTTTACAGCCCTTAAAATGCATTTTGAAAAAAAATGTTATAAATAGTACATAAACATACATGATTTTTTTAAATCTCTATCAAAGATTAAGAAAACCACGTGATGACAAAAATAAAAGAAACGCAACCATTGATGAGTCGAACAGGGAAGGTATATTAACAAAGACTTAATCTTAATAACAACGTTTTAAAAAGAAAGTTAAATAACCATAACAACCAAAAAATAATACTCAGCTTGCAAGCTTAAGATATAAAATTTAACAGTTTTTATCAATCATTCATAAGTATAGCATAAAAATTCATATTTATAAAGTTATAGTAAGCATAAAACACCATATCTTAAATTTTAGAAATGTTATATATTTTCTTTTGGAAAAAGATGTCCAACAAATAGAGACACCTGTGGTTGATACATCTCATCAATGGATAGAAAATGAAGTAAATGAAAATGTTTATGCTGATGTAAGATCCTCAAAAATGATTGAGTTTCATGGTGATGGTTTTTCATCAAATCGTTTGCACCTACATGTATACTCTGAGAATGATGAAACTGATACTTTCCTCAAGAATAAAAATGCTAAAAGGAACTACTCAGAAAATGGCAAGGATGCAAATTATGAAGAAAGACAGATATCAAAAATGAATTTGCAGGAAAATGTGTACGGAAACTTGGACGAAAACAGTCAATACAGTTTTCTGTCCTTACGAAGAAATTTCGACCCCTCTGAGATGGAAAATTATTTTATAAAGCAATTAATCCATCGTGATACATCTCAAAACGAAGGAGCTTCCTATTGTATGATGAATGCATTTGAGACAGATAATCAACAAAATGAGGATGCATGTAAATCAGATTCAGATATTAGTTTGACCTCGGAACCATATAGCGTTGCCATCCGAACATATGATGAGGCTTTAAGTCTGAAAAATATCGGGGTATAGAAAAAATCAAATGGAACAAGACACAATATGGTCGATTTTGAAAGGTTAACACATCTGATCCTACATCTGGAATTTTTAAGTGTCGATATACGTCCATATAGGACATTTTTCAGATTTGCAAACAAAGCTTTAAAATGTTAGGATTTTTTCTACTGACTTGCCTTTTGTCGTTATTAGCTTTCCCGTAGAGAGTTTTATTAAGATCTTTCAAAAGATACTGTTTATTTCTAAAATTTGGTAGCGTCCTCCCTCCCGGATAAACTCCAGTTAATTAAATTTTTGTTCTATGTTTACTTTGGATTTTTCATTTAAAGTACGATTTCATGTGTACAAGAAAATAAATGCATGAAAAAAAGATAAATAATATTAACTGTGGCCTTCTTCACAATATTTAGATAACGCGGTATATCAACGACGTATGGTCAATTAACAAGGAACAATTTTTTATTCTTATACAGCATTCGACACAATGTATCTTGGTGAACTTCAAATAAAAGAGACCACAGAGCCTGACACAACTGTTTCAAATTAATATATTTTATTTGAAAAGGCCTTTAATAGTTTTTGAACAACCAAGCTTCATGACGAACGAAATGACTTTAACTTTACAATTTACTTTTGCAACAAACTTTTGCAATTGTCAACTTCCCTTACTTATGCAGTAATATACTTTCATCAGCTGCGTACGGGATTCATATATCCTCTCAGTTGATTTGATCTGCAGGACACTGCTCTTTGTATGAACAGTGTTTGAAACAATGTACGTTATTGAGAAATTAAAAAATATAAGAATGTCAATTAACAGTCTCGTTTTAAGCCATCGTTTTGTAAGTTTTATGATCGATACAATGACCAAGTCAGCACATACAATTTATCATCAAGTTAAACACTGACTGACGTTTTTGATACTTATTAATAGTCTATTATTTACACACTGAATTGTCAACGGATTGTTCCGTTATTGGCACATGGTGGGTGTGACTGGTCGGCAGAGGATGTCCAATTCTCTATGGCACCAGATCCCACCTTTGATGTTAGGATGTCTGTTTTAGATCTGCTCTCATTCTGTATTCTTAAATTGACTTTCTGATCTTGAATATTGTTCGTTATCTCCATATATTCCATCGGTTCCAAGCGGTGTGTGAATGGAAGTAACTTTCTTTAAATTGATAATGCATCTTCTAATGTCAGTTTCAAGGTCACAAAGGTCTCTTCTTTTGATTAAACTCTGCTATATATATAAAAATAGGTTTGTTATCAAGGGGACAAATTACTGGACGTACGACCTGATTTGCTTTTGTCAATCAGACACTCAAACATTTTTAAATCGTCTTTAGAGTACTTGCAAGTGAAATCAGAATGTTATTTATTAAGGCAACTTCAACTAAACCAATTAGAGCTATACAAGGTATGAATACTCATGAGTTCCATTTATTGTAAAAGCAGCTGTCTCTGATGTCAAAAGGTGTGGACATAGTATAATCTTACCTTACTGAGTCGATTAAATATAAGAAGTTATTGTTAATAATTAGTAATACGTTGTCAATATATTAATCAGTCGAATTAAAGACTACTGTAAGCGTTAACATTTTATCTAATGTTTTAACATGTTATGAGATTTAATGTAAATTTACAATTTGTAAATATAAAATTTTCCCTTTCTAAGGAGAAAATACTTCAAATCATGGAAGGATAAGGAGATAACGAACAGTATCCAATATCAAAGTCCATTTACAATAAATAATAGGAGCAGAGCAAACACGCGTACGGACCTCCGAAACATCAGAGGTGGGATCAGGTGCCATATATCATATGCCATTTTTGAATATTTGTAAGTTTTCGAAACAAGCTAGTTAAATTTAATTAACCGTATCGATATTAGATACAAATCTTCATGATAATCCTTATAAACAAAGATACAAGCGGATTCCGGTAAATGTTCTACCATTTACTCTCTTTCTTTACTCCTCACAAAGATATTAACAGTAGTGAAGGAGAAAATTTAAGAGTATTGTTAAACAAGATGCTCAAGATGTGATGTAAATCATATGTGGATAATAAAAAAAATCAAAAGAACCTTCTGATCATTTGAAATCACAAAATTTTGTCAAAATCAACAATATAAAGTATTCCCTATTATCAACTTTACATAAAAAATTCCTCGAGAAATAAAAGCCCAGGCACCTTGACTTCAATGTCAGATGCTTTTTTAATAAAAAAAAAAAGAAACTCGTAAATGTATTTACCATGTCACTGGTCATTTGCAAAAACTTTGTTGAAAGCATTCTGTTTGTACACAAAAGTACTTTGAAGTTGATGCTCGAGTTTCTAATTGACAATATCTTTGTGGTTTTTTTTAGACCTGGTCTGCAAGAATCTATAGGAATTTCCATAAAAACCAAATGCACCCCATATTAGCAGATCTGTGTTTGTATTCATATAACAAAACACTTGCTGTTGCCCATTTTCGCTAGCCAGGGGTTTCTGATACGCTACTCTCCTCATGAACCCTTGGCATAGGGTGAAGTCAAAAGACGGAATTGTTTTCGTCACGTGATTTTGAAACTATCAGGTACGTACAGATTGCGTCATCGACAGAAATAAAGACGTGTGTTTAAAAAATTAAA
Organism: Saccostrea glomerata; assembly: GCA_003671525.1. Lineage (NCBI taxonomy): Eukaryota > Metazoa > Mollusca > Bivalvia > Ostreida > Ostreidae > Saccostrea > Saccostrea glomerata. Next base: position 162,875 of record PRKT01000764.1, read on the forward strand.
TCAAAGTTTTTTTTTTTCAAGAATTAATAAGAACCAGTAATTGAGTTATGCTTATTTATTATTTATAGTACAAATCTGATCTTCAATATAGATTTTAAACACATACTGTAAACGTGGAAATTTTGACGATGTGCTAATTTTGACTATATTGACGATTTTTCTTTTCTCGTCAAAATTTACACTCGTCAAACTTCTTATCATATACATAGCGTCACAACAGACATTGACCATTGTGCAACTTTACCGCTAAATTTTCATGGCTTTTTCCTTTTATAACTAGATCAAAGTCACTGTTAATTTCTGTTGTAATTACTTATGAAAACATTATGATATGCCATAATCACATTTTTAAAAATCATTGAATCTGCATGCGTAACTTAGCGTAATTATCACGCCATGCTTGACCTAGTTTGTCACCTCAGGCAATTGACCGCTTATAATGAAATCAAATTACCAGAGGGCACTTTATTTAGAGAGTAGATAATTTGTACAAAAATAAAATTTAAGTGATTCCGATGCTGCCTTTGTATCCCCGTGAATTCAAAGATTTGACACTCTTGATTGAATATTTCGTCAAAATTAACACTCGTCAATTTTCGTAATAAAAAAATCGTCAATTTTTCAACTCGTCAATATAACCACGTTTACAGTATTTTGAAGATATTGAATAACACTGTCGCTATTCATAGAATTGCATGTAATCTTACGGATCGTTGTTTACAAGAGGTTTTTTTCCCGAGCTTAAAAAGTCAAGAAGTATTCCGAATGCAAATATCGTCATTTACAAAAAACAATTGCTGATTGGTCGACCTGGGGTACTAAATCCCAATCAGAACTCGAGAAAAAAAACAACTTCTATCAACACAGTATGCCAATAGTTCATGAGGAGAGTAACGTATCAGAAAGTCAGAAACCCTTGGATACATGTAGCGAAGATGGCTGTTGCCTTCAGCTCGACATTTACAAGAATGTAGATATATTGACGACGTACTGTCAATAAACAATAGTTATTTCCTATTTTGTGTTGATACGATATATCCCATTTTATACTGATTATTCTGACATTATTTACACATTGGATTGTCCACGTTTTGATTTCATTATCTCCCAATCATGACAAGGATCACATGGCTCACTCCTCCACTTCATCTGCTTTTACTTCCCATATATTGTTTAATGGACCTTTAAGGTCGAATACTGTAACAGTTCATTATCTCAATGGTCATCGAAAACTATAATATCAAAACCATTGGTACGGATTGATGTAGCCAATCTTTGTCATGAAATTCAAATTGAAAGCAGATGCATACAATTGCTATGTAGCTCTACGAATTACACCCAAGTATATTTTTACTGAAAATTTCAATTACCTCTCGTACCTTTTATAGAGATGACCTTCCATTTAGTACTTATGTAGTATTTGTTGGGTATTCAAGAGACACTATCAAAAAAATTAAAATGGAATTGAAGAACAAAGTAATGTGTTTTAGAGGCCCTTGTTTCCTCCACTCCTATTTTCAAATGTTTAGGTGATTTTTGGATTAAAGTACTGTTGGTCATTTGCAAAATTATTTTGTTAAAACAGATTCTGATTGCACACACAAGTACTCTGAAGCTGACATCAAGAAGATGCTTGAGTTTCTGATTGACAATATCTATGTGGTTTTTGGAGACCAGGTATTCCAACAATCTATTTGAATTCCCATGTGCACAAATTGCGCTTCGTTATTAGCAGACTTATTTTCATATTCATATGAAGCAGAATTTATGCAAAATCTTATGCGTGAAAAGAAGAAAACACTTGCTGTGGCCTTCAACTCGACATTAAGATATATCGACGACGTATTGTCAATTAACAATGGTAATTTCCATTCCTATGTCGATACGATATATCCTGGTGAGCTTGATATAAAAGATGTCACAGAGTCTGACACTTCTGTTTCATACTTGGATATTTTACTTGAAAAGGACGCTAATGGTAATCTAACAACCAAACTATATAATAAACGTGATGATTTTAACTTTTCTATCGTCAACTTCCCTTACTTATGCAGCAATATACCTTCATCACTTGCATACGGAGTATATATATCTCAGTTGATTCGATACGCAAGAGCATGCTCTACGTATGAACAATTTCTGAAACGAAGTAAATTATTGACAAGCAAGCTAATCCTACCTCTTATGTTTCGGAGGTCCGTGTTTGCTCTGCTCTTGTTTTGTATTGTTTTATGGACTTTGAGATTGAATACTGTTCATTATCTCCATATCCTTCTCCACATATTTCATGTCCTATATTAAATATTTACAATTACAATATCCATGATGGGAAGAAATATACTTAAGAAATATACTTAAGGTATATCTGCTGTTAAAAAACAACACTTTTTGTAAGTGTTCTGTCCTAGAATTAGAAATAAACCATTTTGATAGCTTCTGTTACATGTATCTTTCATAGGATTCGCGTCAAAGATGAAATGTAAACAGAGATGCTTACTTCACCCAGCCCTGGATTTCTGAGCGGTCCGTGTTTAATGCCTTAACGAACAGTATTTCAATACAAAAAGTCACCTAAACATTTCAAAATAGGAGTGGAGGAAACAAGTGCCTCCAAAACACGTTAATTTGTTCTTCAATTCCATTTTAATTTTTTGATATCGTCTCTTGAATACCCAACAAATACTAATTAAGTACAAAATTGAAGGTCATCTCTACATGTATAAAAGGTACCAGAGGTAATTGAAATTTTCAGAAAAAATATACGATTCGTAAAACCACATAGCTATTGTATGCATCTGCTTTCAATTTGGTTTTCATGACAAAGGTTTGTTATACCAATCAGTACCAATGGTTTTGATAATATAATTTTCGAATACAATTGAGAGAAACTAGTAATTTTGATGAATATGTCTCTCAAACTTCCTTCGGTGTTTTGGGCAAAATGGAACTTTTGTCGTTTCATATCAATTAAAACAATTTTGTATGGGGAAGCTAGTATAAAACTGATGTAACAATACCTAAGTTTTTATAATGTCATGATATTCCGTCAGAAATATGCAGAATTACGCAATTTTCACTATCCTTGTACTTTTTACAGCAAATCACATCTATGAATGTTGTAGAAACAGGTATAAAAATTATCTTTAATTCATTAATGCTAAAAAATTTGAAAGTTTAATTTTCCACTCTGTTGGATCGACAAAATATTAATATTGTTTTTCATCACAGTCAAAGTGGAAAATGTTGTTTCAATTACTACGAAAATATGAATGGTCATTGTTTGGGTGAGTATATTTATGTTAAACTGTGAATATTATTAAGCCATTTGTAAACATTATTGAGATGTCATGGGCGTACTACAATGTGACTATTTTTGGAATAGAATGCCCATTAGGCACGATCGGAACAAATTGCAGTGGAACCTGTCCTTCTGGGTACTTTGGAAATCTGTGCAAAAGCAAGTGTAATTGTGCGGATATATACTGTAATAATATCAAAGGATGTCTGATACACGCAGGTTTGTGTTCCACATTCGATGTCAATGCATTAAACATGTTCCTCTACTCCGAATAATGGTTAAGGTTGTTTAAACGGTAAATGGCTTCATTGTTTTGTACAAGCATTTTTAACAAGATAAATCATGCAAAAGCGATTAAACAATATTTTGCACGAACTGTAATAACCGAAACATGTTTTTAAATTTGCTCAATAAAAATTAAAATGTTTGTCCTTTAAATTTCTTAACTAATTGAAGAAAATGTGGCAGTTAAATTTAAATAAAATCAACACCAGCATGTTAAAAATAAGTTTGAAAAATTATATCCATATCAACAAACCTATGTGTATAAAATTTTAATTATTTTAGTTTTTTTTTTTTTTTGCAGTTCTTGAGTTCAAATAGGTTTACACTGTCTTGTTATTAAGTGTTCCGTATAATAAACGTTTTTTGTGTTACAAATTTTTTTTTATGTTTTGTTAAGATCATACAACAACGTCATCAACAGAGACGAAATTTGTAATGACTGAATCTCAATCAAAATCACAGGAGAAAATAACTGCATCCACTTGGAACAACTTAACATTCACTTTTATTGGGTGTGTCGGTACACTGTTCATAGTTGGAGTGATGTGTTATATCAAATCCTGGTAAAAAAAAAAGGAACTTGTGAAATATATCCATGTAACCAGTTGATAAAAAGTCATTTAAATACAAATAAAACATCAATAATAAAGAGTTGTATCAGATTTAATTTTATTTTGATTTAGGTTCATGGAAATGAAATTCCGAACTAGGGGTATTCAGTTTGAACCATCAGGTATTTAAAATTATTGACACAATCCAAATTAAGGTTAAAAAAAAAAACATTAATTGACCTTTTTGTTGCATTTTCATCATTGATATAAAAAAATATTCTATGATTTTTTTTTTCAAAGTATTTTACCATGCTGGAAATGCTAATATTACAACTATCCCAAATATGGAAAACATGTTGAATGTGGGACAAGAAGAAGATCTGATAGCTACAGGTTGCCGGGTTCTGGCAGAAGGAAACAAAGCGATGTGTGACGATGCCTATACAGATCCGCAAACTAGAAACATTTACAATGACCTCAACCCGAACAATGTACACAAAGCAGAGCAAAATGGAGTCATATCAGTTTCTAAAAGTAAATTATATGAACATTTTGTAATGTGATACGGTAAATTAATGTTTGCTTAAAGGAAGCCAATATCAAATTAATGTATCTGTTAAAAGTTTATTTATAACTAACAAAAACACATTTTAAGGTTCAAGGCTCAAAGAAATCGTGGAACATAAGGAAAGAGATCTTCAACGTGACGGGGCTGAAAATATCTACAGCAGAATAATATTAGGAGATGAACAGCCACAGCGTGATGATTCAGACGACGATGATTTAGACGACGGTGATGAAAATGACGATCCCAGGTATGAACAGCCCTGGTTACAGCTGAGGAATTATGACGGGTAAGGCTATTATCAAACACGATCTGATAGAAAACCAAATGATTAATCCTTTTGAATATTGCTGTACAAAATGACGCTGATGAGAATTATTTACTTTACAGAAACATGAAAAGTCATAAAACCGTCAAGAAAGACGAGGAAGGCCGTGAGAAGAACACATATGAAAGCTGCAAATGCAGTTTTAGTGGTAAAAACTGTTATTTAGAATATACAATATGTGGAATATATTTAAGCATTGTATATATTTATATTGCTGATGTATTTTTTTTAAAATTTATTTAGAAAACGAATATTTGGTTGAAAGTTCAGCTTCTCCTTACTCTGTATACGAAGGAGAGTGTATCCAAGGCACGACTGACCACTCTGATAGCTACACGTGTATCAACAGGACCAATGACGAAACTTACACGTGCATGAACAAGGTCACTGAAAAGAACTATATGTGTATTAAAAAGACCAGTAAAGAGAACACTTTAAAAGGTGGCAGCACTGAACGAGAAGTACAAAAAGAGAGATCGGCGTAAAATACCGTAGGGTTCGAGTTGCAGTGTAGGAGTATAAAAATTTTGCTATTGGTATGTTCATTAGAGGGAGAGAAAAATTTAAAGAAAGATAGAAAACACCTGTGTATCTTTTTAAAGATTATTTCCTCTAGCAAAGAATTATTTCTTAATTGAGGTCAAAATTGTTTTATTTTATTCTCTGTATTGAATGTAAAGGCAGGCATTCCAATTATTTTTTCGAAAAACTCTTCATTACACATTTCTAGAAAGACTTTTATTTCCTGAATGTTTCTATTAATAGAGTAAATTAAAAAAAAAAGACAAGGAACATTTTTATATTAGAATCAGGAAATAAATGAGATTGGTTCCAATAAAAACGTCATCTGTTACATGTTTGTTTGATTATAAATGCTAGGAAAAGTGTGGTTTACTTCCACATTAATCTAATAGGAAATATAGACAACATTCACTAGCTAAATTATATAAAGCATATTATTTAAGCATGCCATATGCCTTGTAAAATGTCCGTTGTGTACAAATATGACTTGTTGCATCATTGTTAAAAAAAGTAATAAAATGGGGAAAAATACATGTTGTATGTAATCCCATATGTAAACAAGGAAAAATAGCTTTAATTTCCGCCATTTTTAAAATTTTTTTTTAAATAACTCATCATTAAATAACAGCCAATTATATAAGAGATTTCTGAGGTCTGCTAATGTTTTGTCAAATTTTTTGTCGAGACTTATTCTTTTTTTTAAATTCTTTGTCTTAACTTTTTACTCTATCTGAAGGGCTGGGTGTTAACAGAAAGAATGAATTTTAAGCTTAGACTGAGAACCAAGTTCAAGTTTCAAGTTTTTATTTAAGACAAAGACCCCAACTGGGGTATATGAATACAAATAATACAACTTTTTTGCAAATAAACAAGAATGCATGAAAGAATGAGTGGTACTAATGTTTTTTACATGTACAATTCACAAGTAAAGTTCAAATAATAAAGTATAGAAGGCCCTGCTTATACAATATAAAACTGTATGTATTTATAACATTATTTTGTTAAGTAGTAGTTTTGGTATTTATATTAACATATTACTGACAATAAAATTTTACAAAATTTGGCAAGCCCAAAAATAACTTTAGTATCCTTACAATTTAATAAGTCGTGAAATTTGATAACATTAGGGTTAGTATAGAAAATATTTGGAACAAGTTTTTTTCGTTCACTCTTGAAAAAAGAACATTCTAAAAGGTAGTGGAATTCATCTCCTAAATTGTTAGAGGTACAAAGATCACAAATACGATCATCTCTATCAACTCCCCAAAATCGACCTTTTTCAATAGGAAATCTGTGATTCATACATCTAAATTTACATAAAGCTTTTCTCAAATCCTTTGGTAAACCCGATATACAGCTACTCTGCAGTTATACAAGTTGTCGCCCTTCCCCTGTATAACTTTCTTCAATAAACTCATCTATTTTTTAAATTAATAGATGTTGTCATTAAACAACAGCCAATTAAATGTTTTAAATCTTCATGAGGATCGAGTAACTTTGATTTTCAAAAGATTTTTGGAATAAAGGGAATTAAGACGAAAGAAGCACCAACAATTACTTACGGTATTATCAATGCAAGAGGTTCAATTTATTTAAGACCTTGATACACCGTACAATGATTCTGCTAGATAATAATTAACAAATCATCGCTTCATAAACATTTTTCCATACATACAAAACACTACAATTGGTTTTCACCTTATGTGGCTGTGTTACCAATTCATCAATGGACAAGGTAAGAAAACGCAACTAAGCCTTCATAACATTCGCATAACATTTCGGTTCACTTGAAGTTTTTAAAAAGGACTGTTTAAAGAAGTTAAAGTAACGTAATACGTAGACTGTTCAGATGCAGAAAACAAGCCACACATGTAGGTTTTGTGATTCTGGATGGTGCCTAGCACCTTATCTTAAAACAGTTGTGTGTCATAAGATTTTCCTAACCCGACTAGTCGTTTCCTCAAGGTTTGAATCTGCAAACAAAAGAATTGATGCTGTGAAGAAAAGTAATATTCGTATTTATAGAAAAAAGTTCAGTCTTACAATCCATCGTATTTTTAGGTCTTCACCCTGCATTTCCTCATTTCCAGATTCCAAATATTCTCAAAATGTTGTGTCCAAGCATTTCAATAATAAACAAACCCTAAATTACTTAGAAATTGAACTTCTCAAACAAACTTATCTGTCATGTTTTTGTTTTTCTTCGTCATTCTACTACTGTCCCGTTGGATGCGTCATTACTGGTGAAGTTGATTTAGTTGAAATTAATGACCTGATGATTAACGTTAACTATTTTCCAAGCACTGGATTTTATTTCTACCTCTGGAAATCAAACCAATGCTTACAGCTCACATTCCAATGGAAATTTTTCATACTTATATTTTAGTGTATAATACTTTTAATAGGCTAGTCAACCTACTTGAAGGAAAGTTTGATCTACGCTGGTCATATGATAAAAAAAAACAAAACATTCTGATTGTATACACAAGAACGTTAAGTTCTGAAGCTGACATAAAAAAAAAATTCTGATTGACAATATATATGTTGTTTTTGGAGACAAGGTCTTCCAACAATCTATTTGAATTCCCATGTGTACCAATTGCGCCTGCTATTAGCAGACCTTTTTTATATTCAAATGAAGCTCAGTTTGTACAATATCTCTTGCGTGAAAAGAAGAAAACCTATGCTGTGGCCTTCAACTCGATATTTGAATATATCGACGACGCATTGTCTGTTAATAATGTTAATTTTCAATCTTTTGTCGATACGATATACCCTGGTGAGCTTGAGATAAAAGATACCACAGAGTTTGACACATCTTTTTATTATATGGATATTTTACTTGAAAAAGACGTTAATGGTAATGTTACAATCAAGCTCTATGATAAACATGATGACTTTAACTTTTCTATCATCAATTTCCCTTACTTATGCAGCAATATAACTTCAAACGGAGTTTATGTATCTCAGTTGGTTCGCTACGCAAGAAATGCTCTACGAAGGAACAATTTCTAAAACGAGGTAAATTATTGGCAAACAAGTTGATGAATCAAGAATATCAGCAGTCTCGTTCAAAGTCATCATTTTGTAAGTTCTATGGTCGATACAATTTATCATCGAGTCAAATGATGACTGACGTTTTTCATACCAATTGTTTTTCTATTATTTATACACTGAATTGAAGACGAATTTTTCCGTTATTTTATCATGACACGACTGCTGGTGTGACCAGGCGGCAGGGGATGCTCACTCTACTCATGGCATCTGATCAAACTTCTGTTTTGGAGACATTTGTTTGCTCTGCTCCTATTTTGTACTGTCTCTATTGACTTTTGATCTTGAATACTATTAGTTATCCAGGTTCAATCAAGGATGTACGGGGATTTACCCCGGGTTTTATTCCATACACCCTGAGGCCGAAGGGTGTATGGAAAACAACCCGGGGTAAATCCTCGTACACCCTTGATTGGACCTGGATAACGAATTTATTTCCTTTGTACCCATAAAAATGCTTTGTAAACACCAGTGTGTCTCAATCTATTGATTAGATAACTAAAATACAGCGTGACGTCATGTTATTTGGTTTTTATCATAGAGAATGTATGTATTGTGACGTCACGTTTTATTTACACCCTGCTCAAGTCGGGTGCACGGATATTTTCACCCGACTTTGTAACCAATCAAAGCTCATGTTACAGGCTAGATAGGAAATAATATTTTTTATCTCCATATGTTTCACGGCTAATGGTACTTTGCGGAACGAAACGGAACGGAACGGAACCAGTTGTGGGGCACCCTAGGGGGGAATAAATATGAATATATTATATAATAAAAATGAATATAATAAGTTAATTTATTACAAATTATTCTGCCATTCTATATCTTAGGAAACCAACCAAAGAAAGTGTCAAGTGTCTGAAGTAAAGGACCATAAAATAAAATGTCTGTAAATTATGAATTATTCTGCCGTTAAGTTTTTGATCTGCTGTGTCATGTGTAGTAACTATGTGAACTGTTTTGAATGAGAGACGTATACCTATCAATGATGTAAAAAAATTATTAATGCTTTTCCTTAAAAGTTTTCTGTCAATAGATTATTATGAAAAGAATGTCCTTGATGTGCAGTCTAAAGGTAAAGAGAGTTGTCGCGCTTTGCCAGTATGGTCATTCTCTGGTTCCGTTTCGTTCCGCTAAATACCAATATCCGTGTGGGTATTAGTATTTAGCGAAACGGAACGAAACACAGTTAAGTTGGAATAAGATGATACACATAAAAGCATTTTGTTGTATTTCATTTCATCTCATCTTTTTAATAATCAAAATTTCAGGGGGAAAGAAATATAAGAGACAAGGATGTTTGAAGAGGAAAGTATATCATCCATAATATATCCAGCATAATAATTAATAAAGCATTTTTTTTAACCTTTCAAGCTTCTCCAAAAGTCTTGTATTTATACAATAGCAGGCCTTGATGATGATAGGAAAACGTAAATACCATCTCACTGTATTCAACTAAATCGATATGCAAAATAAGTTTAACATTATTATTATGTAAAGGTAGATCTTAAAACGCGTGATTTGCAATTTACTGTATGCTAACAAATATATTTACTACCTGAACCTTGATCGATATCTAAAATATTCAGTTCTGAGCTAATAAGAAAAAAAACACAAACAACAAGTTCCGTTCCGTTTCGCAAAATACCATTATCCACTACAATATTAGTACTTTGCGAAACGGAACGGAACTATTATATCAAAGGTTTTAAAACTCTGTTAATGAACGACGTGAGATAAGTTTTGTGTCCTGTAAGGAATTGAACTGAAAATCATGCTCAGCATTGAAATTATTTTGACGACAGTCCTAAAAATTCTTTTAAAAACAAAAAAATACAATTAAACAAAAAGTTTTGTTAACTTTTCATTTTCTGTAAATTAAACACCATTTATATTTGAAAAGAAGAGGCAAGAAAAAGTGTTTCAAAATGATCAAATCTTGTTCCGTTCCACAAATTACCAATATCCGCACGGATATCGGTACTTTGCGGAACGAAACGGAACCACATCTTTATATTTGAAGAGAAAAAAACAAGAACTAACCAAAAACAACCTAAATCTGCCGTAGTATTCATGACATCAACCAATTTTTTTAGCTTTCATGAATCCTGGGTAAATCAGAATATTCCAAAATAAGTTTAACTGAGAGAACAAGTCATTTTTAATTAAAGGAAAATATATGACATTCACGTAAAAACTTATTTCTTCATATATTTATTCCATTGTGTTTTAGTTTTGCTGAGATTTGTTTAGTTCCGCTGAATACTACTAGTAATTTCTGTAGTGACTATGTGAGTTCGCCAATAAGCGAACTCGTTACATTAACGAGAAGTGTGTCTGTATTTTGTACATGTTAGGTTATTTCTTGTTCATTTCATTTACAGTTTCGTCTTTAATTGGATTGATTTGAAACAAATGTGTTGCTAATTTTATTTTCAAAACTGCCATTCATTTGTATATTTTTTTCATTATGTATACATGTTTATCCATAATCTTATTCTTTTTAATTTCATTTTGTAAGAATGTTCATGTGTAGGCTATTTTTACCGAGTAGTTGCAATGAGTAATGAGTACTGGTTTCACTGTATTACTTTTTATCAGAAAGTTATCAATGTTACGCTGGCTAAACTAACAGGTAGTGTTCTTAAGGAACAAATATGAAGAGTTGTTAAAAATTGTTCATTAGAATATCTGATCAAGCATATTGTTGTATTCAAAGGACTACTTAATTAACTTGGCACAAGTTATTCCAACTAAATTTTGAATATGGGGAAGAATGCAGTTGTAATAAGAAAAATTACGTAACTGAAAGAAAAATTGTTAGTTGTACATGAGAATAAAACAAAGGAGTTGAACGTATAGATACGAGTATCTTGTGACTGTCAAGTGTCATGTTGCGTGACACATGGTGATTTGAATTTTTTTGGAAATATGTCTTAAACTGATGGAATATACTTTGATACTGTTATGCTGTCATATCCTTGTGTAATTGTGTATGATGACCATACTTTATTTCCCCACTTATACATTCAAGCTTAACTGTGTTTCGTTCCATTTAGCGGAACGAAACGGAACCAGAGATGACCATACTGGCAAAGCGCGACAACTCTCTTTACCTTTAGACTGCACATCAAGGATATTCTTTTTATCATAAGCTATTGACAATAAACTTTGAAAGAAAAGCAATAACTTTTTACATCAGTGATACGTGTACGTCTCTCATCCAATACAGTTCACATAGTCACTACAGAAATTACCCTGGTAGTATTGTGCGGAACTAAACAAACCTCAGCAGAATTGAAACAATGAAATAAATATATGAAGAAATAAGTTGTAACGTGAATGTCATATATCTCTTTAATCAAAAATGACTTGTTCTATCAGGTAAACTAATTTTGGAATATTCCTATGAATACTACGGCAGATTTATGCTGTTTTGGTTGGTTCTTGTTTTTTTTTTCTCTTCAAAAGAGAAGATGTGGTTCCGTTTCGTTCCGCAAAGTACCTATACCCGTGTGGGTATTGGTAATTTGCGGAACGGAACGGAACAAGATTTGATCATTTTGAAATACTTTTCTTTCCTTTTCTTTTCTAATATAAATATTGTTTGATATGCTTACAGAAATGAAAAGTTAAAAAACATTTTGTTTGACTGTATGTAAAGAAAACAAGAATTTTTCAGACTGTCGCCGGTCATATTAATTTTCTTGCTGAGCGTGATTTTTAAATTAAAAAACTTACAGGGCAAAAAAATTTTAATGTCGTTCATTAACAGAGTTTTAAAACCCTTGATAATGTAGTTCCGTTCCGTTCCGTTTCGCAAAGTACTAATATTGTAGTGGATAATGGTATTTTGCGAAACGGAACGGAACCTGTTGTGTGTGTTTCTTTTCCTAATAGCGCAGAACTGAATATTTAAGATATCGATCAAGGTTCAGGTAGTAAACATATTTGTTAGCATACAGCAAATTGCAAATCACGCGTTTTAAGATCTACCTTTACATAACAATGTTAAACTTATTTTGCATATCAATTTAGTTGAAGATAGATGGTATTTACGTTTTCCTATCAACATCAACACCTGCGATTGTATTTGTATATATAACTGATATAAAGACAAGACTTTTGAAGAAGTTTGAAAGGTAAAAAATATGCTTTATTATGCTGGATATATCATGGATAATTTTCTTCTGCAAAAATCCTTTTATTGTGCTGGATATATGATGGAAGAATTACTTTCTTCCTAATTTATTTTTCCCCCTAAATTTAATTTTTGATAAATAAAAAGATGATATGAAATGAATAACAACTAGAGATACTGTGAGCGATGAGCTCACTAAATGATACCCCCCGCCTCCCATATGGTAATAACTGGTGAAAAAGTCCATGTTTTCCTGTGTCCGGGAAACCCAAAATATGTGCCGGATCAAAAAGTAAAATAGGAGGTGCACAATGGCAATATGTAATAAAGATTCTGTGAAAGTT
>PRKT01000764.1:192111-237231 GCA_003671525.1 Saccostrea glomerata
GGGGGGGGGGTCTAATCCATCAAAAAAGGTAAATCCCAATTTTGACTGCCCTATATAATACAATGTATCTATATTTTCCAAAAACAGTGGGGGAGGGGGCTATAAGCACTCCAACCCTAGCCTCTCCCCCCGCCTGGTTCCGACGCCTATGGTGTGTGAAAAGGGGGGGTGTCATACTCAGCATTAGTTCACTGTCCTTTTTATGCCCCCGTAAACGAAGTTTCGGGGGCATATAGTTTTTGTCGTGTCCGTCTGTCTGTCTGTCTGTCTGTCTCTCTGTCTCTCTATCTCTCTGTCTCTCTGTCTCTCTGTCTGTTTGTCTGTTTGTCCGCAAAAACTTTAACCTTGCCCATAACTTTTGATTTAGTGGAGCTATGACTTTCATATTTCATATGTGTATTCCTTGTGACAAGACCTTTCTTTGGGTACCACCAAATTTGACCTTTTGACCTTGACCTTGGAGTTTGACCCACTTTTACATGAAATTTTAAAATTTTACTTTGGCTATATCTTTTGAACTGTAGACACCAGGACATTTATACTTGACATATGTAATGTTTGTTAAAAGACCTTTCACTGGATAACAACAACCTTGTTACTGCCAACTGCTGACTGCTTACTGCCAACTGTCAGCTGCTTACTGCCAACTGCCACAGATATTTGAATAAATTTTATATTTGTATTGATATTTATATGAGTTTTCACAAAAAAGGCACGGATCCAGGACATTTTTTCCAAGGGGGTCACCCTGGTAAAATTGAATTGAATAAAATGACCAATATGATTTATCTTATGTAATATTCAATATTTGCAGTTGATAAAGCACATTGTTTATTTTTTTGAATTTGTTTTCCTATTTAAAATAGGTAATAAAATGACTTTTTTCTGCCTTTAATCTTTAAAGACCTCCCCCCTCCCCCAGAGACAACAAAACCTTTGAAGAGAGAATGATGATAATAAAAAAAAGATTTGTCGTTTCGCAGAGAAAGATGTTTTGAAAATAAATTTCCGTTTTCCATTATATTCTAAGGTTAAAAATTTCCTAAAATTAAAGATGTATATCTCTGTGTGTTATAATGTTTCACATGCATAGATCGGGGGGGGGGGGGGGGGAGGGGGCATTTAAAATTTGTACAGTCATACATTAAATACACTAAATGAACTACCGGTATAACTGAACTTGGACCCTCCACTTAGAAAACGCCGATCAAACATTTATATCTGTTTGTTTGTACAAATAAAATATGTTTTACTTGCAAAGATCTAGAGAGAGGGTTCCGGAACACCCCTCTGAAATTTGTTAAGTTATTTTATGCACAAACTCAACCAACTAAAAGTTATTTAATGTATAAAATAAATCAACTAAAAAGGACCTTAGAACCACCACCCCCTCCCCAACCGAAAATGTGGATTCGTATTAATTGGTATGAAAAATGTCATACACATGAAGGTATGACGCATAACCCCCTCTCCCCGGCCGAAATAAATTTTCACATTTAGGAAAGGACTTTACGTATTTTTTTTTCTTGTCAAGAAATTTCTGGGTAGGATTTTTTTTTTTACTAGAGTGACTCTCTTGGAAAAAAAGTCCTATAGATCCGCGCCTTTTTTTCAATTTACATAAATATCAATATAAAAATAAAATTTATTCAAATATGTGTGGCAATTGGCAGTAAGCAGCTGACAGTTGGCAGTAAGCAGTTGGCTGTCGTATATGGCATTCCATACAAACTCGAAAATCCTATTTTTTTTCAAGACCAACTTCATTTCACTTCCATTTTTTCCTATATTTCCTTGCTATCTATATATTGTGGTTAAAAGTGGGGGGGGGACCATCTTCTTAATGGACATTTTCTATAGTAAAGGTAATGGGGGTAAAAGTGGGAAGGGGGGGGGCAGTCCCCATGCCCCCCCCCCCCCCTGTTGGTACGTGCCTGCAAAAGTCTATATGCTGTTACATCAAGGACAATGTACATGTAAAATGTACCATGTTTGTTTGATTTGAACATATTTCATTGTCATATGATTACAAAGGGAATTGGGCACAAGTTCTGAAAACTTTTAACGACTCTCCCTAAATTCCCTTGTTTGTTTGGCCAAAGTCATGATGATTGTAGGAGTCTGGATAAAAGTACGTAACACTTAATTAATACCGGACAGGTACACTTTTAAAATAGCGAATTTGAAAAAAAAAATCATCGGAAAGTGTGTGTTTGCGTGTTGGGGGGGGGGGGGTGAATGTCATGTATAATTGATACATGAACACCGCGGTCATTCTTTAACCCGCGCTGATTTAATTATTTTGAAAAAGACTTAAAAATGAGCTATGCACGAAAAAAAAGCTTTTTAAGAAATTTATTCAGAATATGAATTCCGTTTTCCTCGAATAACAGTCAGTTTTCATTTCCTTTGGATTTGAAAAAATACACTTAAAATTTAATTTATTAAATCCACAAGGAATTTTTAACTCAAATATTTCAAGAAATGAGACAAAGTATACGAGTTAATTTTTGGTGCTTTTGGTACATTTTACTCCAGATTTCTGTATAAAAGATGCTAATACAGAACAGAAGATACATGCATCTCCACCCAGAAGTCATTGACTGTTTTGCTGACGGAGAACAGTTAACTTCAGGGAAAAGAACACCCCACCGTGTCACAATACTATATGTTACATTGCATATAGGATGTACTTGCTGACTGTAAAACAAAATTTACTTGTGCATTCTTTTACATGTATCATAAATCGTTTCATTTGTGCTTTTTTTATTTAAGACCAAATACATGTCAATTTACAACATCAACAGTTATTTCACTTGATCCACTCCTATTGTACATTGCTTTACTTACACACACTTAAACTCATACACTGTAGCATCGATCAGGACTAGAGCTGATATTTTGTAGTTATATAACAAAATGAATAATTATCAATAATTCCCGAATAGTGTTATCCAGTTTCGAGTTTAATTTGTATATCCTACAGCCATGCCTCATTCCAATCGCATAAAATTTCACTCATTTACACGAGCGCTAACTCCTTGATGTAATGGGTTCAAACTATGGGGCACTTTTTTCAAAACATAACTTTTTAGTATAGAAAATGTTGATTGCAATTGAAAGCCCGGTTCTCCTTTTTTGTTGCACTATAATGCATGTATATAGTTAAATAAATAAAGGTAATGTAGCATGTTTTGGTAAAACAATTTTTAAATTTTATTTCACAATGAAAATTTTAATATGTAAAAATATAAGGAATCACTGTCTAATTTGTTCGGTATGCCAGGCCCAGGGAAATCAACGATAATTGGAAACGTGATATAATTTATTTGATGTAATTTATGAATTTATGGGTTTAGTTGATAAACCTGACGACTTACATGTATTGTTTCATGTTATTTCCCCTTACCTATAGTAATATATCATTATCACCATCCAATGGAGTGCAATTTTTATGTCCCCAAGTTGATTCGAAACTCTAGAGCAAAATCTACAAACAATTTCTTACACAAAGCAAGTTATTGACAAATAAGTTGATAAAATAAGGCTATTTGCACGATCATGAGAAGCACATGGTAGTTGTGACCGGTCGGCAGGGGATGCTTTCTTCTCAGTGGCACCTGATCCCGCCTCTGATGTTTTTTGGAGGTCTGTGTTTGCTCTGATCGGAATTTAAATTGTTGATTGGACTTTTAGTTGAATCACTCTTTGCTTTTTTTTTTTCATATTTCATTCAACTTGCTTCTTGTTCTGATCGCACAAACGAAAAGATAGAAGAACATTCTTTATAAAAAATAAATTTCCAAGGAGAAAAATTCTATTACAAGTCATCAATAATTGATTGATTGCTGTTCTTTGTTTTCACCTATTTTATTCCTCAATGAACTCTGTACGAATACATTAATCATAAGAAACGGAATGAATAATAAATGAGAGGCTTTAGTGTTTACAGTTGATAATGTTTATAAATCCATCAATCAATTTTATATAAACTTACACTAAACAAAACAGACTTTCCAATACAAAAGGGTTTTATCAATAAAATATCAAATTTCTCCTCGGAAGCAGAACGTGCTGCGATATTGCTTGCATGAATAAAACATGGACATCAACATGCCGTGTCAATCACAGATAAATGTTTTATTTTCTCTTAAGTTTCAAATAATAAATAAAAAGAAGAGTATGTACTATCCTTTTTGGTAGCGGTCTTTTGTTCTGAATCTTGTGTCATACATTTTACATGAGATGAGGCTTTCTTTTCTTTTTCATTATGAGGTTTTCAACATTTTCTCCGTGAAAACATTCTATTATAAAAAGACATGCATGACAAGAATTGTTTTTTCCTTAATATCGAAATACCCGCTATTTCAGTTAAAAAGATGAAAGGATAGTCTGTATGTAGACTATATCAGATAATTAATTGCCAAAATCAACTTCACAAATTCAGAAATGCGTGTATCTTTTACATTTCTTAAGTAATATACCTACAAAATGTAATCCTCAGACAGAAAGCTCTGTAATAGAAAATGTAAAATTCTTAATGTGGCTATATTTTGTAGACAACATAAGAATTATCTAGAACCAAAGAGACAGCGATAAAATATTTATGAATAAAAAGAGATAGATCAATATGCCTCTAACCTGCTCATTTGCGTAAAATTTTTAGTATCAAACTTAACGCGTAAATAAAAAATGGTAAAACACTTGACATTTAAAAGATGCAAGGATGTTGCACAGTAGGTTCTTCGTAAATGCGATTTTCTTTAGCTTTGTTTTAACAGACAGGTCCCTGAAAACTGGCTATGATAATTTACAATGGGGTAAGAGGCTTCTGGGCAGGCTAATGACCACTATAGCTCAGGTCAGTCCCCTGGACTGCGCCGAGGAATGTTTGATCCGCCCTGGATGTCTGTCATTCAACTACAGGCGGGCCACGATATTCTGTGAACTGAACTACGAGAGCGGCGAAGTCTCCAATACAAGGTTGTCAGATGAAGAAGGATGGATCTTTGGCCGTCGAGAATCTTGGCCTATGGTAAATTGTTAAGAATATATTAATAATTCTTCTTTTTAAATTTTTTTAATGTGATCGTTTAAATATTATAATGTTTAGATAAACGATAATTATATGTACATGTATTGCAATTATTTAATATTCTAATGTTTAGATAAAAGCTAATTATACCAGAAGAGAAGTAATATGATCAAGTTTAAAAATAATAAAGCTCTTTCCACAGAATTTCTTTTCATGTCATTTTTCCTTTTTTTTTAATTTTAGGAAATAACAGAGGCATGTAAGAACACAAAATGTGCTCTTAACCAAAAGTGCGTAAAAAATTCTTACGTCTCCGCGGAATGCAAGCTTGCACGTACGTACATTGTAGTTGTGAAAATATGGGTGTTTTATGATAAATTTAATCCTTTATCTATTGGAAGATATAGTTAAGGGGGCCGTCTGGGGTTTTATTGTGCGAAAACTGCAATAGAGAAACTTTTTTTATACCTTATATTCATATATTCCAAGTTTGGGGAAAATCTACCGTCCGATTACCGGTACATTTAAGGGACCGTCTCAAAATACATATACACTTACTATAGGATTATATAGAAGAGTGACAATTTTTGCACTTTAAGGAAAATAATATAAATAATACAATTTTGCTAAAATTATAACATATGATGAATAATACTCCTTATGTGCAACCAGCATGAAAATCTAAAATCTAAAAGCAGGAATCTAAAATTACAGTTCTGTATAATATAGTTCAAAAGGGAGAAATTGATAATTTTCTTCTAAGTAAAAACCTTCCGCCAAAAATTATAGTTCCTGGCCTATTTGATAACTTTGACCTATCTGCTTAAATTCTGCGAAAGTTTAAAGGCAGAGATTTTTTACGGGCTGGTAAATTCCAGGTGAGGGAATGGCTTATTTTGTACAGTCAGGTGTGAATGCCCTGGGGGCTAGCAGTCTACCTGTGGTCATCTGTCTCCTAATCCCTATACACAGGAAGTGATTTTTAATAATTGATATACAGTGAAATACTCAGATGTCAAACTTTACCTAAATTTGAGACAATTTTAAATTAGAATTACCAAGTTTCTCAATAATCTGTATTGATTTATTTCTAAATGTTTGAAAACAGTCATATCCGTTAAAAATATGATGATATAAATCTATACATTCAAATACGTGTATTACTCGAAACATTATTTTAGATGAAGGATATGGAGATAACGAACAGTATTCAATGTCAAATTAAGTCCATAAAAATTATTATTATATAGGAACAGAGCAATCACGGACCTCCGAAACATCAGAGGTGTGATTAGATGCCATGGAGGTGTGAGCATCCCCTGCTGACCGGTCACACCCGCCGTGTGCTCATTGTCTTGATAGGGAAATAACGGAAAATCCGTCGTAATTCAATGTATAAATAATGGACTAACAACTAGTATGAGATACGTCAGTCAGCACTTGACTTAATGATAAATTTTATTTTCTGACAAGGTCAAAATATCGACCATAGAACTTATGAAATGATGACTTTAAATGAGACTGCTGATATTCTTGTTTCATCAACATTATTGTCAATAATTTAGAAAAATTACACGCTTAGTGTGGACTTTCAGTAAGGCTTGGCGTTCTCGACGTTACCTAATTAGCTTATGAAATTTACACAGCTTCCCTTCACTGTTGAAATATACACTTAATAAAACTTCTAAGTGTTCATTTTAATAAATGCATTTATTTAAAAACTACTTTATAGAATTATATGATATTTTCAAATTATTTCAAAAAATGAGTCTTCTCAGCAATTGTAGAAACAAAATTCAATATCACCGATGAAAACAATGTTCCGTGACGAAGCTTAAAAACAATAAATCTGTACTTTGTAGCACATGTTTTGTGTAAAAAGCATCTTTTTGTGATCATTATCAAATTTTAAAAACTGGTTTCACTAAAAAACACAAAATATTGGCAAAATAACCATTGATGAAGAGGGGAGAGCCGTTGGAATATTGATATCTGGACCATCTTCGCACCACGTTTTACTCATTTTTATTTAAGTGCTTAATTGTTCTTGATATTACTTTTAAAAATTATCAAACAATATCAAAACCCATTTAAACACATTTTTGTATAGGCTGTGCTCATTTTTTCATCACCAATTTATCACAATTTGAAAGTTTTTGACAAGATTTAACCACACCGGAAGTGACCTTAATATTCATCTTGGGAGAAAATTTCGCGTTATACCAGGTAAAGAGGGTGTTCAAGTGTCCTAAAAAAATCTAAGAAACATGGAAACAAACCACTTCAATCGTACGAAAATGATAAGAAAACGGTGCTCGTCGCAGTCTTATATCAGCTCAAACAATCTGAATTATCTTTAAAGTGGCGTACTTACGTGCTAAACACCCAAGGATATTGACCAAAAGGTACTTGTGTGACGATACACTGTCAAATTCCCGGATCTGAATCCCATTGAACACATTTGGGATTTTAAAAGAAATGTCAAAGCCCCCCCCCCCTCCCCCCTTTTCCTCACAATTTCAATGGTTTGGAAAGATCTAGTATGCAGTACATGTAGGTGTTGCAGCAGATGGGTCAATCTCCTATTCAGGGGTACATGGTATCCAACAATAAAGATTGTCTTGAAGTGATAGAGCAAGTAGTTGGTCTTACTCCATCGAGATTTTTTTGTGCGAATTTTCATTTTGAGGGTACATCATTTAATTGACACTTTGCTTATTATTCTGACGAGATACTTACATGAAATTTACGCAACATTGAACTTAAATATGCATTATTAGCCAAGAATTAAAGAAATTATTTATTGATTGCATTTGTTCTTTAAAACTTTAAAAGTGTGAGGTGAACACTTAGAAGTTTGGTTCAGTGTATATACATGTATGATAGAAATGCGGCCGAATGTCAACTGGTGTAGTAAATAGCCAATTAAAAGTTCTCTCACGGCACAGAGGTGGGGCATAAGTCGTCTGATCGTTATCAACACCAATTTTAAGTTCCAATGTTATTAATTTCGTAACCAATGAGAATCTACTAGTATTTTCCATTACGTAGCGCCGAGAAAGTCACGCCTACTCAAAGTCCAAAGATAGAGTAAAATACTCATACCTCGTTTTAGAAATTGTTCATACGTAGAGCATGCTCTTGCGTATCGAATAAAGTAAAATATATACACTCTGTACGCAGGTGATGAAAGTATATTGCTGCATAAGTAAGGGAAATTGACGATAGAAAAGTTTAAGTCATCACGTTTATCACATAACTTGGTTGTTATATTACCATTGACGTCTTTTTCAAGTAAAATATCCAAGCATGAAGCAGATGTGTCAGACTCTCTAGTATCTTTTATTTCAAGCTCACCAGGATATATCGTATTGACCAGGGATTGGGTTATCGTAATCAGTAATCTTAATCAGCTGTAATCGATTACAGTTTGCCAAGTAATCGTGAGTAATCAGTAATCACCCATTTTTCTGATTACAAGTAATCGTAATTTAATCAATTACTCTGAAAAAAGTCCTGTAATCATGATTACTTTTTTGATTACTTTACGATTACAATTATTAAAACAAAGTTCATAAAATCACGATTTTTGATGATTTTCAGTGAATATTTTTCAGGTAACAAATTTGTTTATTAAAAAAAGTTATTAAGCTATATTTAATTAAATGTTTTCTTCTAATGCCTCCATAAATGCTTATACGTAATCAGGTCCATTGTTCAGGCATTGAGTAAATTCTATCAGTTCCTTGCCTTGCTATATTCAGTAGTCAGTTCAAAATACTTAAGCAAGATATATGTATATACTGATAGAAAATTACTACAGCATCATTTTAAAGTTTGTTTCAATTAATGAATGCGTGTAATCATGGTAAAGCAACAATTTGTTTTCCCTGTAAATCTTTGTATTTTTTTTTCATAGCAAATGTTCCTTAATTGAGGCGTATTCTAAAATTCACTTTGTTTAATTTACAGTGTACATAGAAATAATGTGAATTAATTATTTTTAGAACCTAACCCGCTTTTTCCTCCAATCAGCAGCTGCTTTTCTATTAAGTTGATCACTTAATTGTTAAGATTTAATGTCTATGCAGTAAATCCGCGGGCTGACTTATTAGCCAATGAAAATAGGTCCTAAGTAAGTTAGATCATTTTCGCTCCCTCCGCCCCTTCTTAACCACTAAAATTTTACTTAATATAATCTAACTATTACTAAAACATCTACATGTACCAGGTAATCATTGGCAGTTTAATTGAAAAGTCCATCACTCGTCAAGAATGTCAATTACTTGTGTAACAGTTTCCTATGGCATGCCTTAATCCCTACCTATCATTATGTCCAGTTTTATTTATTAAAAAAACCTATAATAAATTCTTCTTTCTAATTCTCACAATGGTAATAAGATAATTACTTGTATTAAAGATAGAAATCAGGTGATATAAGATTAATATAATGCATCTATATAAAGACATATACAACCAAACTTTGTCTGAAAAATACCTCAAACATAATGATATTTAAAATAGGAAGAATAAATACATGACGTTGCTCTTGAATATTAAATAAAAAATTAAAACATATAAATGTCATCTAAAGTAATCTTAAGTAATCATGATTACATGAAGGAAAAGTAATCAGAAGTAATTGATTACTTTTAAAAATGTCTGTAATCAGCATGTAATCGATCACTTTTAAAATCCAAAGTAATTGTAATTTAATCGATTATTTTGAAATTAATCGACCCCATCCCTGGTATCGACATACATGTAGGATTGGAAATTACCATTGTTAATTGACAAGACGTCGTCTTGTACCAGAGAACACAGAGGAGACATTACGAGGTTTCTTAGCCGAAGAACTTGAAATTGATTATGACATCGAATTCACAGTTGTACATAGATTTGGGCAGAAAAACAACAAAAGGAATCGACCAATTGTCGCAAAGTTTATTTATCAACGTGATCTCGACTACGTACTCCAATGTGCAAACAAATTGAAAGGAAAACCCTTCCAAATAAATCGCCAATTTCCGGACGAGATCGAGCAAGCAAGGAAAAGCCTGTATCCCATTATGAAGGAGCTACGACGCAAGGGTGAAACTGTGAAGATGGTCAGGGACATCTTATACGTGAACGGAAGTCCATATGAACCAGAGAACTCAGGACCAGCTGAGCCACTGAAGTACTCCCAACGCACCCCTAACAGATACGGCAGCTCTACAAACATACGCAGGAGAATCAACTCCACCCCAGAAAAACACTAGGGACTCTCCGGGGAGTGTGTACATGTACCAAACGTGAGAAACTGCGCGCAGAAAAACAATGAATTAAAAATCCTCTCATTAAACTGTTGCGGAATAAAGAAAAATCTGAACTATCCAGAATTTCAAGAGCTAGTGGGGCAATATGATATATTGTGTTTCCAAGAAACAAAAACAGATGACTTAGATATAATTGAAATCGAAGGTTTTGAAATAAAGATGAAAAATAGAATTAAATATGGTAGAGTGAACTCTGGAGGTATAATATTAGCATATAAGAATGAATTAAAAAACTTTATTAGCATTCATGAAACAGAATGTAAAGCTGTACTGTGGTTAGAAATCTCAAAAAAATATACGCTTTATGAAAAAAATCTACTAATCGGAAATATATATATACCTCCAGAAAATTCAAAATACGGTAGTAAAGATTTATTTAGTACAATTGAACTAGAGATGCAAGAATTGGCACATAGTGACAAACATGTTTTGTTAGCAGGTGACTTCAATGCTCGAACCGGAACAGATATAGAAATTTTCAGCGTTGATAATGAAAAAAATGATCAATTTTGTGAAATCTTTGAAACCATGGAAAATGAAAATTTCCTTATAGACGATGTGTTAGATAGAAACAATGAAGACAAAGTTCAAAACTCATATGGTAAACTTTTATTGGAAATGTGTAAATTAAATAAGTTGTTAATTGTAAACGGTCGTATTGGCGATAACTCATTAGGAGAGGTAACGTGTAAAGGTTCGAGCACTGTAGACTATTTTCTTTGTGATTATTTTCTTCACAAGTATATAATGAATATGCAAGTACTTGAACAAAACAAATTATTTTCTGATGTTCATAAACCTATTGCTTTGTATTTAAAACTACAAAAAAGTGATTTCAGTACGAATTGTTCAGATACAACGGAATGTGTAGAAAAAATCAAACCATGGGATCCTTCTATGGAACATGTATATGTACAGTCTATTGATACTGATCATCTAAATGAAGTTGTAGCATTGTTAGATTTAAACAAATTAGAAAACGCTACGGACAGTGTAATTAATGAAATTGTGGAAAAATTAAATAAGATATACATAGATGCAGCAAAAATTTCTATAGGTGTCAGTACTGACAAAAGAAAAAAACAAATAAACAAAAAATACAAAGAACTCTAAACCATGGTTTACAAAGGCTTGCGAAAAAGCCCGCAAAAAATACCGGAATAGCAAAGGTTCATTCTCTTTAAGGCCATTTTTCGGCCTACGATAAAATCTCTTTAAAATGTGATTTTATATAACTATAATCATTCTAGTGCATGATCTTGATGTTTGTTTTTCAACATCGATCATCTACGTCACGTGATTTAGAGATAAACAATGGTTGTCAGTTAAAGAAAAATTGAGGGTAGGTCTATTTAAATCGAGTTTCTATGCATGTTTCTAAATGTAAATGACCCAAAATTGTTTATTTATGTCGGAAATACATAAGACCTTAGTAATAAATTCGAAGATTTTTTAAATTCAAAGATTAAGATATTTTTTATGACAAGAATTCTAATGCATCCACATTTTGCATATTTTGAACGTAAATCTTTACGAAATTAACACTGTACGGTGCTGAAAAAAGTTTGATTTGCAATTTATTGAAAAATATTATATCATATATAATTATATTGTAATTGCATATCATTTCTATAGACGTGCTACTTATTTTACGCATGAAATAACCATGTTAGAAATGAGGTTTCTAAGTTTCTATTGAACTCTTTAAGTTATGTATCAAATGTTGAAAGCACTGAATGGATTTTGATTGTGATTAAATAAAACTGAAGTGTAGTAATTAAGAAAAGAAATTCAACAATTGCAAAAAATAAAGAATTAATAGCATAAAAATGTCATTGCAAGTGCACGTTGTTTATCCATATACAGGTAAATAGTCAATACATATAACTCAGAGCGGTAGCATGAAAATATACATGTACGTCTCTAAGTAAAATGAAATACCGGTAGCGTCGTAAAATGGCTTTGCTTTTATTCAATTACTCGTGCTGCACGATATATTCAATTAAAAATACCTTTTAAACTTTATGTATTTACATGTATAAAAGTTGATACATACTCCCCGGTTTTCGTATATATACTAGTATACAGACTTAAGAGTTCTACAACATCCCAGGTACAAAATGGACCCTTAGGGTTTGATGATTCTTTCCCATTCTTGAAACCTGTAGATTAAATTCAGTCTCTTTCCAGCAGCGTCAAAAATTTGTTTAACACGGATAGTGACAGTTCCCTACCTAAGTCTTTATCCTTTAAAGTTAATGTCATCGGTCTTTTGGATATTACTTTTTTTTTTACAAAAAAGGGGCCCGTCCTGCGTTGTGCTGTGGTAATTAATGCAACTTTTGCATAAACACTTGACCTTAAGTGGATGATTTCTTTATCTGGTTGAAAAATCTTTAAATGGGATAAAGCAACATTCATTTATCAATCACATAATACATTTCGGAATCCCCCTCCACTTTACTAGTTTATTTTCTAAGACAGGACAAATGGTATCGTAATTTATGTCGATGAGTCCTCTCAATATTAAGCAGTTAACAAAATATGGATCAAATGATACGGAATGTCCATACAAGAATTTTTTGTGTACCCATAGGAAAAAGGTCAATAATACAAATTAATAAATGCATGTTACCACTTCAACAAAGATTGCTTTCATTATTTCTAGAACATATACAGTACTCATAAGGAAATACAAAGAATATTTGCAGACCTCATAACGAAGTTCAAAGAAGTATCATATATACATGTAAATATACTAAACTATCATTATATATATAAAAGATAACTCATATTCACACCTTATATTCGATAAAAAGTTCTTATTTCTTAATTTGTATTAGACATTTCAAAGAAACGTCTCCACTTGTAATTTCATGGCATCCAGTCTTCTCAGTCCTTTGATTTTTAGATTTTTAAGTAAAAAGTTCAAATTTTTTTTAGTAAATATGCATGGCTGATATAGACCTTAGTAAATCAACAGAAAATTGCAAAATTATATTTATAACCGAAAGTTTATAGAAAGAAATAATCTAAATTAGCTGATATCCTTCATTCTGAGTAGTTAGTTTTTTCTGCAAATATCGTAAAAATGAAGTGAAAAGTTTTTATTTAGATGTCATAACCACCTTTAACCAAATTCATAATTTGGTAGTCACTATTTATGTTTATAAGAAATTTACATGCAAATTTTGGTGTTGGTTAAAGGTGGTTATGACATGCGTAGGAGTTATCTAACACAGCCACCCTCTTGAGTTTTCCTATTACTCTAATGCTAATACGGACCGATAGTACCTTACTTTGTGACCCTATATCATTAAAAATACTATTGTATCATTAACCAACTAATATTTATCATTAAATTGGAACATAAACCTAGTGATTCATGCAATTTTTAAAGGAAAAAATACTATCTGAAAATTTGAAGTCATTGTAGGCCGCAAAACGGCCTTATAGAGAATGATCCTTTATTATTTTAGAAAACGTACAGAAAATGCACACAAAAAATATAAAGAAAATGAAAAAAAATACAAAAAAGTCATAGATAAAGAACAGATAAAATATAGAAACAATTTTAGTAAACATTTAAAAGAAATCAAAAATAAGAACCCCAAAGAGTATTGGAAAATAATTAATAACTACAAAAGAAGAAATAAACATGAAGAAAACACACCAATAGATATAGAAACACTATATGAATATTTTAAAGATTTAAATAAAGCTCCGGAAATAAATGAAGAAATTAATCAAAGAGTTGATAATGATATCTCTAGCTTACAGTGCATAGATCTTAATCAAGAACTTAACAAATATATAAATCAGAATGAAATAAAAAAAGCTATAGAAAAGTTAAAAAACAATAAATCGAGTGGAGAAGATGGTATAAGAAATGAATATATCAAAGCAACGCAGAACATAATGTTGCCAATTTATGAAAAATTATTTAATTTGATTTTTTCATCAGGTAATATTCCCTCTTCTTGGTTAGAAGGAAATATTATACCAATATATAAAAATAAAGGCGAGAAAAGTAAGCCACAAAATTACAGACCAATTACAATTTTAAGTTGCGTTGGAAAACTTTTCACATCGATTCTTAATGAACGACTAAATATATTTTCTGATGAGTTTAAAGTAATACATGAAAATCAAACAGGCTTTAGAAAGGGATATTCAACAATTGATAATTTATTCTCAATACATATGTTATTCGAGCTTCTTAAAACAAAAAAGAAAAAACTATTTTGTTTATTTGTAGATTTTGAAAAAGCTTTTGATAATGTATGGAGGAAAGCATTGTGGTTTAAACTTTTATCTCACAATATTAACGGCAAAATGTATGACATTATTTTTAATATGTACAGTCAGATAAAATCCAGAATTGTCTTTAATCAAGAACAGTCAGATTTTTTTCAATGTGCAAATGGTGTTAGACAGGGTGAAAATATGTCATCTTTTTTATTTTCTATGTATTTAAACGATTTACACGATTTCCTGAATGCATCCAATATTGAAGGTTTATCAACTATATCAGATATGTTTGAAAACAAACTAAATATATTTTTTAAATTATTTGCAATCTTATATGCAGATGACACTGTATTGGTTGCAGAATCTTCTGAAGAGCTACGAAAACAACTAGATAGCTTCTGTAAATATTGTAAAAAATGGAATTTAAAAATAAATATCGACAAATCGAAAATATTAATATTCAGTAAAAGTAGACGTGAAGAAAGTATACAGATGCAGTATAATGATAAGAAAATAGATGTAGTAACAGAATTTAACTATTTGGGAGTTATATTATGCAAATCTGGCTCATTTATAACGGCAAAAAAGAAAATAGCTGAAAAGGCAACAAAAGCACTATACGAAGTATTAAAAAAAGGAAGATTACATAACCTATCAATACAGTGTCAACTAGATTTATTTGATAAAATTGTGCAACCAATTTTGTTATATGGATGTGAAGTTTGGGGATTTTCAAATAATGCAATAATAGAAAGGGTTCACCTAAAATTTTGTAAACTTCTACTCCATTTAAAAGATACAACCCCAGATTTTAAAATATATGGCGAACTTGGCCGACACCCCATGGAAATCCAAATAAAAACGCGCATGATATCTTATTGGTCAAAATTAATCACCGGAAAGGAAACTAAAATTGCAAATTTATGTTATAAATTAGGCTTCATTATAAATCAAGAAATAGGAGGGAAAATTGTTTGGCTTGAAAATATTAGAAATATATTAAATAACTGTGGACTCTCAAATGTATGGCTTGAACAAAACCCAATTAATATTAAATGGTTAAAGGCAAAAGTTAAACTCACATTAATGGATCAATTCAAACAAAGTTGGCAATCAATCCTTCAAACCTCACCTAAAGCTTTAAATTATAGAATATACAAAGACGAACTAAAATTTGAAAACTATTTTAATATCTTATCAAAAAAGGACTTAATTACATTCTGTAGATTTCGAACGTGTAACCATAATTTACCAATTGAAAGTGGACGCTGGCATAATATACCAAGACAAGATAGAATTTGTCCCCATTGTAATCTAAAAGAACTCGGAGATGAGTTTCATTATATATTAAAGTGCAACTCGCTACAAACAGAAAGAAAACAATGCTTAACAGAAAAACACATAAAATTCCAGAATATAATTAGTTTTAAAAACATCATGAATAACAATAAACACTGCTTTCTAAGAAAATTGTGCTCCTTTGTAAAGAAAATAAATAAAATATGCTCCCCGGCCTAAATTCCCATACTTCACATTTATAGCAACCTTCCATTTTTTGATAGATTTTGTTTAGTTTCTTATTCACGCATGCCTTTTAGACCTATTGTTGTATATAAAATCACCTATATGTATTTTAGTCTCTGTACACTATTGTAAAATGGTGAAGAGATTCAAATAAATGATTGATTGATTGATCGATATATCTAAATGTCGAGTTGAAGGCCACAGCAAGACGTAAGACTTAAGTGTGTGTATGTTAATTTAAGAAAAAAAAAACAGCAACCCGAATTAGACTTAATTCATTCATCCAAATGATCCCATCTATTATATGAAAAGAGAGTCGTGTTACATTGTAACTACATTTTATTAAAAATATATATATCTAGGTTTATCATCATCTTATTGTCACCATTAACATGCTAAAAATGATTGCTTGCAGGTTCTTATCTGAATAACAAATAAAAATATAACTAACCCACGATTAGAAACATTTATAAACATTTTTGTGGATTTTATTACTTCATACAGTTCTTAATCGATAGCATTTCACTTTAGATTACCATTTAGCATATGTTTAAATTTATTTATTATTTATTAATTAATTAATAACTTTATTATTTAAAATAATATCGAAATTTCTTCAGAAAAAAAGATTTCATATACCAAATAATAATAATAAATAAATTCCTTTTTTGTTATTTTAGACAGGATGACACAATTAGTACAAATTACTAATTTACATTGCGGTTCTGTAAAAATATATTAACAGACTAAGTGTTATTTTTAAAAACTCGTGGATTATAAATCGTAAACTGACCCAAGCCAGATTATATACTTACTCCATAATTTGGCCAAGAATTAGGGTAATTCCTTAAATCCTTTCAAAT
Organism: Saccostrea glomerata; assembly: GCA_003671525.1. NCBI lineage: Eukaryota > Metazoa > Mollusca > Bivalvia > Ostreida > Ostreidae > Saccostrea > Saccostrea glomerata. Next base: position 209,103 of record PRKT01000764.1, read on the forward strand.
ACAAAAGGTAGATTTCAATTCATATATATTATAAAGCTAAAAATGTTCATAGTAATACATTTTTCTGTACCATGTTCAGTAAACACCAAAGTATCAAAAGTTAATTTAAGGTCCCCACAAGTACCAAACAAGGTGTACAGGTTACACACAGGGACCAGTTTAGTAAATGTCAATCAAATTCCAGCATCCAATGATGTACCTTCATGCACTTGAATGACAGGACTACCCAGACCAGGTATTTTTGAAGGCGGTGCTTAAAATCTTTGCCTTTAAGACTTTAAAATATTTTTCTTGCTTATCAAATTTTCAATATCAGAAAAATCACATTTTGTGAGTACAGAAAGGTCAAATAATTGATCATGCGAAGCAATTTGAAACTTTTATTCTTTCACAATTTTAAAGTGTCCTTTTTTTATAGACTTATAGTTTATTTTGTTCCATGCTTTATTTGAATAAAAATATTGGAGGGAAGACATTGGAGATATAATTTTTTTAAGACACAGATTTCAGTGCAAAAAGGTTGTATTAAATGTACTGCTACCTAGGGTTTTTTTTTTCTGCTGAAGATTGTCATCCAGTAGACTTACAACTTCCACAAAATGTTAAGAACTTTAGTTCTGAAAAAGCTCTAAATCTGGGGAGCAAGCACAGCTTATCCTGTGTAGACGGATATAATCCGTCTGGGGACGAGACTGTGGAGTGCCTGATGAACGGAACCTGGAGTGACGTCAAAATCACGTGTCATGGTAATAATTCTTGCAACTAATTTTGCTTAATAGTACAATTCTCAGTTTACCTTGGATTTTCAGAAGGGCGTGACTTTCTCGACACTGCATAGTTCTCAACTGCCGAACAGATTCTCATCGGTTAAGAAATTAATAACATCAACGACTTAAAATTGCATTGACAACGATGGGACGACTTAAAAATTAAGCCTATCTCGTTGCCGTAAGAAACATTATCATTGGATCATTTCTTACGTTCGTTGACATTCGCTGGAATTTATATTTGAACGGTGAATGAAAGGCGTGTGTATTTCAGATGCTAATTAGGTAACGTTGAGAATACCAAGCCTTACTGAAAGTCAAAGACTTGAAAATTGTACTATTATAAGATTTGTTTATTCAAGATCGTTGTTAATTATATCAGACTTTGGAAATACCATTCATTTATTGTTTTGTGTAAAGGGTATGATAACCACGTTTATATAGTATTTTGTAAAGTGTACTGCAATTAGGTATATTGTAGATATAATTATGATGATTGCATTTAATTGAAAGTTAAGCTTGTTAAATTGTGTTAAATTATATGAAATTGAATTTTTCTAAAGATGTAATTTATCATATTTGCATGTACCCGTGAAAATACCTACGCTGATGTTATCGAAAATAAATACTTCAAAGTATTCTTACGCCATGGGTACGTTCTCGGAATGGAAAGTTCGATCCCTACTGTGGAGGACGTAACATTGTCTCGTGAAAAGACAGCCTTGCACTATTTAGGCATATAGTATTCTATAAATTACACTCGTGTATACTATGCAAATTTTCTGTTATTGATATTATTATTTTTTTTCTTCCTAAACTATACAATTTATGAGCAGAACAAACACGGACCTCTTAGAAAGTGTTTCAAAACAAGTTATATTTATGAAAAGATACCATTAAGTAATAATTTTGTCAAATTCCACAAAAAATGCTGAGAACTCTTTGCTACGGAAATATTCCTACATTTGTGCATATTTGCAAGGTTTGGAATAGCTGCAGATCTGTAGCTCTCCGAAAAATATATATTGATAGACCGGAGAGCTACAGTGCCACCCATTGAAAAAACTATATATTTATTGCGCACAAAAAAGTGCGCTCGGTTCTCGATTTATTTCTCCGTGTTTTTAAACCTAATCTCAAAATATTACTAACCGTGTATTCCTAACTTATTCTTTGACTCTTTCCACAACAAAACATTCCTCACATTGTTGTTAATAGTCCTCCTGACCCTGATATTGTAATCATCGAACATTCCGCTTATTTATACTGCCATTTTGGTTTCAAAGATAATTCGGTCCAATATGCTTCGTTCAGATGTCAACCATGAAGGTACTTGATAAAGGAGAGGAGGCTTTTTTTAATCCTTCCATTTTTTGCAATTGAGATAGGAATTTGGAAGAATTAATCAAGAACTGAACGCACTTTTTTGTGCGCAATAAATATACAGTTTTTTTTCAATGGGTGGCACTGTAGCTCTCCGGTCTATCAATATATATTTTTTCGGAGAGCTACAGATCTGCAGCTAGTTTTGGAATGAAACATATGGAGATAACAAACATTATTTCCTATGTAGCTTGTAACACAAGCGTTGATTGGTTACAGAGTCAGGCAGTTGTATTTCCATGCACTGGACCTGAGCCAGGGATTAATAAAACGTGACATCACAATGCATACTTTCTCTATAATAGATTAAAAAAAACATGACATCACGATGCATTGTAGTACGCAGTAAATCTTATCGATAGATGGATCTTTTTACAGAGAATTTTTATGTGCACAAAGGAAATAATATTACTTTTCCAAGTCCAATCATGAATGTACGGGGATTTAACCCGGGTTGTATTGTATAAGATCAAAATATTCTGTTTTCTGCAGAATGTATAACGGGATGGATTTGTAACAACGTCAAAGGAACATGTTACCGACGAATTGGTACACCTTTAACTCAGGAAGCGGCGATGGTAAGCTTTTTGTTCAAGCTACTGCGCCTTTAGCTCAGAAAATTGCGAAAGGTACTTACAAACCTCCCTCTATAGACAGATGTTCCACAAACGATTCCACCTCTCCCTTAAGGTGTCCCATTTCCTACGACCTTAATAAAATTTGGTAATACTTTTGTATTGAAAGATTCACACTTTATTTTAAAGAATGTTTTATCTGAAACATATTTCAATATAGCCGAACAAGTATTACAGCAAATAAAATTTCAAAGCATATGCTTCGACCACGTTTTCTGAATTTTTCCACATACATATATTTTCCTTTAATACTTTCATTTATTACACACTTAGTAATAAATACAGGTTTTTTGCATATGCGATACGGCTGACGTCACAATAGCCGTATCAGCCCTGCAGGGCTGATATGGCTATTGTGACGTCAATAACAGAACCTTAGTAAATTATACCACATAAACAGTACTTGTGATCTAACACAATTTTTTTTTAGGTTCATATTCTCTTTATTTTAACTCAATTAAAATAAGGTTAATCTTAATTTACAAATACATGTAATAGATTATTTTCAAATAGGATCGAGTGCATTGAAATAGAAGTATAAACAAACACAAATCGTATGAGACAATAGACCATGTACATGTATGTAAGAAGTCCATGCATGATTATTTACTTTTTTTCTTCTCAACTTAATGTATGCTGTATTTTATTACTAAGTATGTAATAAACATATTAATACATACCCTTTTCCATATCACATCCTGTATCAGCCCTCGACCAATATCAGCCCTCGGGCCTTCGGCCCTCTGGCTGATATTGGTGTCTCGGGCTGATACAGGATGTGATATGGAAAAGGGTATGTATTATTCTCTATATATTTACCTACATATTTAATTCAGCACATATTTATTAAATAATACACGAGAAATAACTGCAAGTCAAAACGAATTCAGCACAGATGCATACATATCTTTGCATTGAATATAATAACAGCTTAATGTAAATGACGCTTATTGCTCTTTATTCTCTGTCTTATCCTTTTTCCGAATCAAAGAATGTTGTATCCATTTTAAGTTTCAACCAATAAAAGTACGGCACAGTTACTTACATGCCCATTATCAAGAATTCTTTTACCTGTACATATTTTTGTACTACCTTGCAATAAATCCCCAAATCTCCAAGTTCATAGAAATTTGTCATAAATCAAGTAGGTTATTTAGATTTTTCTGTCAGCCAATCAGAGTGAAGCGCACAAATTACATAAGAAGACAAAAATTCAGACTTATTACTTTTAATACATTTTTCTACACTAAACATACACAAAGTGAAAATAGATGACCAACAAAGTGAAAGTAGATGACCAAGTTCAGGAAAATGAGAAGGCAGCATCAGTTTGACCAAAAGGGAAAAATTCATGTAAAAAAGTATTACAATGTAATTATTATAAATGTAATATATCTATAATAACATTATCTGTTTGACCAGTATGGAAAATTAAAAATGACACAAATATTACATTGTAATATGTAATAGAATTGTAATGCTACAATCTTACCAGTTACATTTGTTCTTCTTCAATGCAATTCAGAGCTTTATGACTATTTACAGGCAATGTTTTACAATAAGAGGTAAATATGTCATATCCCAGTCAAATAATTACAATTCCAGGGATTACATGTAATAATGTAATTGTCATGCAGTCTCTATTCAAAAATCGAAGATTTTATTTTTAAAGAGACAGTGTGAAAAATAACTAAAAATAATTTTAAATCAAAATAAAAATTGGTAGATCATATAACCACATCCATATCTTGACTTAATTAAAAAGGATGTGTGTCACATTTTTGCAGTTGTTAACAGGGCCCTAATTAATGCTTTTTACATACCTTGATATACATGGCATGGACAAAACCAAAACTTCAATGTTGCATATAGCAAATGCTATCAAAATATGATCACTTACACATAATATAAATAAATATAAAATGTGTCTATGCAATCTGCAATGTCAGATGCAAAGACATGGAGTATGATAGATGATTGACTCATATATGTGACATAATGAAAATATACAACAAAAAAGTGAAATATACCTCAGTTCTTTTACGATTATATACAACAAACAAACTTTAATGAGGGATTAGAAATTTTCTCTAAGTAATTGAAGTTCACATTCCTGAATTAAAAAAAAATAAGTATACCTACAAGGTTATTCTTTATAACACAGATGTATATACAATGAAAATCTTATTTTCAACTTTATATTTTAAGATCATATATTAAATCTCTTGTTTCTAGTACAGCTACATATAATTGACCTGGAGACAATTAATTCCACAGCAATAACCTGCATGATGGCATGAAATAAACAGGTATAATTAAAATCTAAATATTCCCATGATTATATGAGAGTCAACCTTTAAGAAATGAAAATTCGACATTTTCTTCAACTGTCAACCTATGTAAAAAATGACAATTAGTTGAATGCATGTGACCTTTAAATACAAGATCTAGAAAAAAAAAATGTTGTTGAAATGCACTCATTCTTCTGTCTTTAAATGCATGAGTCTAATTTTGTCTTATAATTATTTTTAGATAATGTTAACCATGCACTTGCAGAACTTCACTTGTTATCCATAGCCTTATTGGTAGCCTCCATAACTATTGGTCTCTTTGACTGGTTCAGCTGGTTCCCCTGCCTCACTTATGGTCTCGTATTCATACTCCACCTTGTATTTGTTAAAGGTGAAGTAAGGTGTGGCATCCTCGGCACCACACGACTCCTTTGTGGTGGTACACGCCAGTACGTCCCATCAGCCAACCCTCGCATGCCGACTTCTGATCTTCCGTCAGATTTTCCTCCCTCCAGCGATTTATCCAGGTAGTGAATTTGTCATGGAGCTTTAGGGACACTCTCTTGTGTGACTGTAATGATACAATGTAAAATATTTTAAAAACATAGTAATTGAAAATATGTGAATTAAAATTGTCAAAAAACTTGTATATCATGACTTTAACAAAATGATGTGAAAGTCAACTATATTTTTAGTAATATTACAGACAAACAAAATGGTGTGAACTTTAATCAGTTCACCTTTGACAAGGACAAGGACTGACAAACATTACATTAAAACTTAAGTCATGACTTTTGTATGATTACCTCCTTTGCCTTGGTGAGTGCTGTACGCTTGTACAGATAGTACTCGCTGACAACATACACAATCTTGAATGAGTTGACATTTAATTTACACTCTGTTGTCCAGTATGTCCATATCCTCTGTGGAGTGTTTAGGTGACCCTGGGAGTTCCTCTGTCTCTGTGTCTGACCGAGATTTTTGATTCTTCTGGTGAAGTCGTCACTGTCTCACATTCCTAAAAACATGTGATATTTTAATAATATGAAGTTGAAGACATAATTCACATTTTTGTTCAAACTAATCTGTCAAGGCATATTGTTTACTAATTATGCTAAGAAAAGTCTCTTTCTTTACAATACAGTTCCTTTGAAAAACTAACAACTCTATACATGTGATTACAGGATAATAAAACTAAGTTACTGGATAAGAAAATTAGATTTTTAACACAAACTAGTCCCTGCTTCCCAATTAAATTACGGCTACATTACCTTGACCTTTGTCATGAAGAATATACATGATATACGAGATATCGTATATGCCTCGTAAACACGAAATTCAAAATCATTGTAATCAATATTCCAAAGTTATTGTATCTGTTGAGGTTACAATTTAATTAATCTCTCTCTTGGTGAACTTTAAAATGTGATTTTGAGTTAGGAAGAAAGATAACCCGAGTAAAAGTGGTTGTTAAATAAATTACCTGGGTAAGAAGACAGGTTTACGGTTAAAGTGTTCTTTCAGGTCTTCTGATACTGTGTCGTCCTTGGAGACGTACTTCTCTACATACTCAAACCAACGCTCCACATCTATTGGATCATCAGGCTGCTCATGGGTCTCTGTCCAGGAGTTCAAAGGTCAACTTACACTCTTTTTTGAACTGTTGAAGAACAAATAAGACTTCATTTTAATTACATTCCTTTCATTTCCATACTTGTGGCTAAAAGAAAGTTGCAGATAGGGAACTTAAAATTCCAACAGCTTAAAAATATTTATTTTCCTCACATGCTTCAAGTACATTGTACATGAAGCTGAACATCCTAGTACCTCTAGTTTGTTGGAAAATTGAACTTCAAACACTTAAAAAAATAATAGATTTAACTAGAAGCTAAAGGACAAGAAAGTGTAAAATCAGTATTTGGCCTCCAAATTTGGGTGTCTTGCAAAATGATCCAACAGTTTATCCATAAAAACCTGTTGTCACCTCTGCCACGAAATGAGTATTAGTTCTAAGATTTAGAATATACAAAGGTCACAGTGGGGTCAGTATAAATGTCAATTTTCGAATTTTCTCATTTTTTATGCAAATTTTCATCGATTTTACAGCACCTTTGTTTCGGAAAACATAAAGCACAAGCTTGCCTATCTACCAAATTTATATATTTTATACACTAATACCAGATGCAGTTTATGTGTAAAAATCTCAGATAGGCAAGCTTGTGCTCTATGTTTTCCAAAGAGAAAGGTATCTCAAATATGATGGAATTCCACAAGAATTGGAGAAATTCTGGATAATTTCCTACTTCTGCAGCCTCTAGTGGCTTCCAAGTATGCTTTGAATCTTAATTAGTGCTTCTTTTAAAGTAAGCATCATTTTCAGAGTTTAAATCAAAGGTAATTTTTTGATATGCAGGATAAATTCTTTTCTCTAGTTCTTCCAAATCTTTTCCTAAATCCTTTGTTTTAGAACTAAATTTTTTCAGAACATCCGTAAATTTATGCCAATGATGTGTATCAGAGGAGATGCAGGTAAAACAGACAGGAATGTCATATTTCTCATAGTAAAGTTCACAATGTTTCTGGGAATGGTTTGGGCATTTTGGATAGTTAAGAACAGAAGTTCTGTGTTTGTATGGTACAACCTTGTGTCTTTGGGATGAATCAGAGAGGTGTTCTCCTACACATGCATGATGGAATTCCACAAGAATTGGAGAAATTCTGGAAAATGTCCTACTTCTGCAGCCTCTAGTGGCTTCCAAGTATGCCTTGAATCTTAATTAGTGCTTCTTTTAAAGTAAGCATCATTTTAACTTCTAAACTACAAACTATCATAATTTTAATAGTGTTCTACATGTAATTTCTACATCAGATCAAACTTACAGTATCAAACTTACAGTATAAGTGATATCAAGGTGTCATGTTTTTGTGAGAATGGTTGTTTGCTTTTTCTAGTTTTTATTAAGCGACAGTCAAGATTTAAAGTGGCTGAAAACCTCGATTTTTCAAACTTTTCCGGCTGTTGCCATAGCAACCGAGACACTTAGCAACGAAATTTTGTTTGATATTTGTTTCTGGTGTCAAGTACTAAACATGGGTGGAGTTTCATCAAAATCGGTGACCATACGTGGCAACGAAGTTCAAGTGGATACAGAGAATGGCTATGCATTAACAATCATAATGTATGTTACTGTGGCAATTAAGAATTTTTTTTTTCATTTATTTTTGGCAACCAGCAACTAGTTTGAGTAGCATAGTCTACAATTTGATTATACATGTATTATAATATAATAGTATCTGACAAGTAGAGCTAAAACAACAACTTTTATCTAAATCATTCAGAAATTTCTAGGTCAGATTTCTCAATGTGATAAAATTCAAGATAAATGATAAATAGCTTTATAAACACCCGAGTTACTTTTCTATTAAATTAATTGAAATAGTCAGTTTATGATTTGATCAATACATCCAGAAGATCCTATTTCATGTTTATTTTGAGAATTTCATTCTTTTTTTCAATACCTGTGTATTGACATTATCATTTATTAAAATCACATGATCTGGATTTAAATCACATGACCTGGCAAGCCAACACCAGTTAGTATAGATCATCAGACGGTACTAAAGAGCCATATTGATTTTACAGGTAAGACATTATTTCAATTCTAATATCACACGTTTTGTATAACTTATCTCCTATCTTAATTAGCAAATAAGCAATTTTTTTTTCAAAAGTGGATATCCTTCAAAAATAAGGAGCAACATGATTAAGGTTTTTCCACTCTAACGACTTTAATGGTTCAAAGTACAAAAGCAGCATTTATTTTCATTCCACATAGTTTAAATTTACCAATTATTGATAAAAAAAGATATAGGTTCCCATATTATTTAAGATGATAGACATATATAAAGAGAGATATATGTCAACATAAAAAAATCGTACATTTTTTTGTAAACAGTATTATTAAATTCATGTAAAAAAAAATGGTTCACATTGCATAATTCTGATGGGAAAATGTAAATATTTATAAAGCCCGGTGAACATCATTTAAAACAGACAATCTCTCACAATTATTAACTTTTCTTCACATTGTCAAATACTTTCTTTAAATGATTTTTATCCTTTCTAATTTTGATTTACATGTCAATCACTTATCATAATAATTTCAAATATTTTACTTTAAATTTACCGATTTATTTTTTAAATTTGCACAAAACATAGAAAATAAAATCCTCAACGCAAAACAAACTTTATAATTTTCAATTTTTTTTACAGCAAAACCTAAGTTAAGTGATAATATTAATGGATCCCCTGGACAGAGCTCAAGTTCTCCTCCTCTGTGACATTTGTCGAGGAGCTGCATTACAGAGTCATTGTGAACTTTGTCAGATTAACCTGTGTAAGGCCTGTGTAGGGGATCATCTCTCTGATTCATCCCAAAGACATAATGTTGTACCATACAAACACAAAGCTTCTACACCTAACTACCCAGACTGTCCAAACCATTCCAAGAAACATTGTGAACTTTACTGTGAGAAATGTGACATTCCTGTCTGTTCTACCTGCATTTCCTCTGATAAACATCGTGGACATAAATTTACAGATGTTCTGAAAACACTAGATTTTAAGAAAAAAGATTTAGAAAAAGATTTGGAAGAACTAGAGAAAAGAATTTATCCTGCATATCAAGAAATTACCTTTGATTTAAACTCTGAAAAAGTAAATCTTGAAAAAGATTATGAGAAACTGAAAACAGCTGTCACCAAACAAGGAAAAGACTGGCACAGAGAAATTAACATCATTGTAAACAAACAAAAATCTGAAATTGATGAGATGAAAAAAAAACACCTGACTGTTCTTAACAAACAGGAAAAAGAAATTAGACAGATTACTTCAAATGTAAAACAAAGCATACTTGATCTGAAGAAAATGCTGAAATCCAATGATCTCTCCCTGACCTCTGCTTACAAATCCAGGAATGCTGAATTCAGGAGTTTACCTCCTAAAGTCAATGTTTCATTTCCAAGTTTCTCTCATCAGATCAATACAAAACAGCTCCATCAAATGTTTGGCTCTCTGTCAGCAATATCCATTACAAGTGGAAAACATAGCTACACAAGGAAGTCACCAGAAGCTGTATCCTGTCCTCCATTCAAACCACTGCTTGATAAACCAGAGCTCGTCACCACCATAAATACTGGATATGATTATTTACGCAGTGTGATCTATCTCAGTGATGAAGAAATCTGGACATGTGGATTATTAAAAAACGACAAAATCATAAAACTCTACAACCTCCAGGGTAAACTACAGAAGTCAATCCAAATGAAGTCAGGAAACGATATACGTGACATAGCAGTGACAAGAAGTGGAGATCTAGTATATACTGACAATGACATGAGAACTGTAAACATAGTGAAGAATAAACAGAATCAGGAAGTGATCAGACATCAGGAGTGGAAACCTATCAATATCTGTAGTACCTCCTCTGGAGAACTCCTGGTTTCCATGGACAATGATGATGTTAAACAATCGAAGGTTGTTCGTTACTCTGGCTCCACAGAGAAACAAACCATTCAATTTGATAGTATAGGTGAACCTCTGTATTCATCTGGTTGCATGAAATACATCAGTGAGAACAGGAACCTTGATATATGTGTGGCTGACAATAGAAATAAAGTAGTAGTGGTTGTTAATCAGGCAGGGAAACTCCGATTTAGATACAATGGTCATCCCTCTACTACCAAGAAATTTTTTGATCCATACGGCATCACGACAGACAGCAAGAGTCAGATCCTGACAGCAGACTTTGACAACCACTGTATCCATATAATAGATCAGGACGGACGGTTCCTCTGTTACATTGATAATTGTGATCTACACGATCCATGGGGTTTATGTGTGGACACCAGAGACAACCTCTTTGTGGCTGAGTGTGTCAGTCGTAAAGTGAAGAAAATCAAATATATGTAGATAGTTCATTGTCACAGAAAGTTTAAGTGACTGAGATACAAGACAAAAACAACCCAGAGACATTGATTGTGTGAACACATAAAAAACTGTGTATTTTAATGTGAAATGGTATTCTGTTTAAACTACAAAAAGAAGATACACGTAACTAACTTTATCATACTGTAATTACTTATAAATATTTTGAATAAATATAATTGTAAAACATTTTACTGAATGAGATGAAAAAAAAACAGTAGGAGTTGTAGCACTTTGAAAGACTTCAAAATAAAGCCAACAGACAACAGAAAACACTGCTTGTGAAATCAAAACCAATTTATATAATTACGTTTCTTTGTGTAGTCAATCTGTGTACCAAATCTTATTTGATATAAATCAGAAGTGAGCAGTGTTGTCTGAATGGTTTATTTAAATAAGTTAACTAAAGTAAATAAGGGACACCATCAGACGATATTTCATATAATGAGGGCGATTTACACGCACGGGTAATTAACTTTTAGTTACAGTTATATAAACACTCAGGTTTCTTTTTTAAAATGGCTTCAATGGCGTCAGACATGAAAAATAATTTCAAAAGATAATTGCATTTACTAACTGTGCATACTGATTTGAAACATAAACTGATATGAATATCTTAATTGATTTTTATTTTTAGCGCCAGTGACAATTCGAAAAATTTTGAAGCGTAAAAATTAATCAACAGCTCTTTGATCCAAATTTGCAGAAATAAATCAACGAAAAATTTCCAGATTAACGGTATAGTATACTGGGAAAGGCAAGAAATGGAAAAAATAGAGTAATCCTGGTCAATATCAATATAGTTTTTAGGATAAAATTGGTTAGAAGGATGTAAAAGTAAAGCTAAGATTTAGAAATTCTATCTTTTTAATCTTGAAATAGTAATGTTTATGTAGTTTTGTTATTATTTTACAGTCTGTTGTGTTCTTTGTTTTTACACGGTTATCGTTCCGAAATATTTTTCATGTCATTCGATGCACGCACAACTTTTGGAATATTTAATGCTCACAATAACAACTCACAATAAACTACCACAGAAAAGAAAAGAATGGTTTAATAAAGAATGCAAAATAGCCCCCCAAAAATATAGGAAATCAAAACGAATGTTTAGGAAATATCGTTCAAGCATCTTGAAAGAAGAAACACGTGTCAATGAACGTAAATATAATAATACCATGGATAAAAGTATGAAAAAACATAGAAATTTAATTATGAAAAAAATTAGAAAACTGAGAAGTAACCATCCAAAAAGTTATTGGAAAATAATTAATAAAAGGCCGAACAACAAAAAATGTTACATTAATATTAAATATATCAAATGAGGATAGAAATACATATACTATGAAGAACTAGACACAGTGTTAACTGAAGATAACTGAACATTGAAAATATTAAGATTAACAAAAGTGCTGGAAGTGATGAAATTTATAATGAATACATAATATCCTCTGCTAGTATTATGTCACCTGTATATACGTTATGTTATTCAATATTGTTTTTAACTCAGCAATTTTGCCTGAAGCTTGGCTTGTTGGTAATATATTGCCTATCTATAAAAATAAGGGGAACGACAATGCCCCTGAAAAGTATAGACCTATAACTTTATGAAGTTGCATGGGTAAATTATTCACATCCGATGGACATGAATCTAAATGGTTAAAGAATTTGAAATCAATTTTAGACAATTGTGGATATAGTAATGTTTGGAATCAGAATCAATTATTTAATAGAACTTGGCTTATCAAAAGTTTGAAACAAAAATTATTAGATCAGTTCAACAAAATTGGAATTCAACCTGTAATGATTCTTCAAAAGGTGTGACATATAATCTATTTACAAATTTACACTTTGGATGCCAATTTTATGTAGACAGCGGCTTAAGTAATTGTAAGATACAAATTTTAGCTAGATTTAGAGCAGCAAACCGTAAATTACCAATTGAAACAGGAAGATGGGAAGGTACTGAAAGAATTAATAGAATATGTCTTTTATGTAAAAGTGATGGTGGTGACAAATTCCACTATATTTTATCCTGTGAAAAGTTAAAAGATGAAAGAAAATTGTATATTCCGAAATATTATTTTTCAAGACCAAATGTTATAAAGTTTAATGAATTGTTTTCTTCCAAAAATATAGGGCTATTAGCAGTGATTAGTAAACTTTGTTCATTTATTAACATTGTAAACGAGAGAGTCAAACCTCCAGGTTAACATCAATGTAAACAATTATTATATGAAATTATAAAACCTCTACTGATTTTACCCTATATAAAATTAACTGATTAGATTTGAACAATTCCCTAGAAATCGCCGTGAATCGGCTAATCGCTGTGCGTTAGTTTTTTGAGCTAGTCATGCTAATCGCAGTTATGCGTAATCCTCTAGTTTTTACATTAAAACCCGAATTGTTCTCCATAAACTTTTAGCCAGCGCGTCACGTGATTTTCTAATGTTTACAGACGACAAAAGGACTTGAACATGGCGAAGCGGTTTGATACATTAGACGAGAATGAACTGGATAATCTGCTCGATTCCAAAGATAGTCATAACACTAAGAAACTTATAAAGGCATCGCTGTCTGTCCTAGAAAACTATGCACGTGAAAAAGACCTGGATTTATCGGAAATTGAGAAACAACCTGCGAGTGAATTGAATTGTTTCCTGCGAAAATTCTATGCCGAGATGAAAAAAGTTGATGGAGAAAGATACGCGAAGAAGTCTATGATTAGTCTGCGATACGGTTTACAAAAACATTATTTGAAGGTGAGAAAAGAAGACATTATAAACGATGATAGATTCAAAACGGCTAACGAAATGTTTAAAGCAGTGCTGGTAAATCTAAAAAAGTCTGGTGTTGGTGAACCGAAATCGAAGGAACCTCTCACACAAGAGGATATGAATAAACTATACGAGACTGTTTTCAACATTGAAAATCCAGAAAATCTGCAGAAAAAAAAACAATGTTTGAATTTATCTATTACTTCTGCAATCGTGGGAGAGAAAATCTCCGTGAACTTAAAAAAACTGACTTTACAGTTTCGGTGGATTCAACTGGAAGGGAATATGTAACTGTCAAGGAACGTCAAACAAAAAAATATACCAATCATTGTATCCGTGCTACAAGCATAACAACCCTAGATCACGAGGGAGTGGAGGCACGGCACATAATGGGGCTAAGTGGACATCGTTGCGAATCTTCGATCAAATCCTACAGTTCCAAACTTAGTGAGGCAAAAACAAGGGAAATGTCCGAAATCGTATGTAAAAACATTTCCGCAACTTCTGAAACTTTGTCAAATTCAGAAAATGCAGTTCCTTCTGAAAATGTGTCCGCAGATTTCCTAGATTCTGACCTAATCAATGAAATATTGAACAACGATTTTAGCCTTGAAAATGTAGGAAGTGGATCTGGAGCCTTTGGAACCGTTGTGTCATCTGCTAACATGTCATCCACAAACAATTTGTTTAAATTTGCAAATTGTCAAATAACCTTAAATTTTCCAAAATGATATGTACATGTAACAGTGAACTCTTATCTTATTCAGAACTTTGATTTATTGTGTTACTTCAAGGACATTTAAAGTTGTTGATTTTCTCAAAATATTGTTGTTAATAAATTGTTATTAAAATTCAATAAATATAAATTGTGATTCTATTCAGTCATTAGAGTAATGATTAGTCAATCTGTTAATGGAATTTTTTTTTAAAAATGTAATCTTTACAATTTAAAATTTGTATCGGTATAATAAAACAGCTGCGCCTCGGGAAATAGTCCTGGTCTTGGGGAACTGGAATCTTGCTAACTCCCTCAATGATATACTTTAACTGTATAATATTAGATTATATTAATAAGCACACTTTGTATATATGTTATATGTAATGCTCACGCATGTATGTATATATGTTATAATAATTTGTATGATTATGTTGTAAAAATAACAACGAAAGAGATTTTAATAAACTGGTAAACTGGTAAACTGATTCACTCTTCATTTAGAAATTCATCCGCAACAACGTATGTTTTTTAAGTAAAACATATTATCGCTATTTTATAACGGAATTAATTGTAGATAATTGATGCAATTTTAGTTTCAAGCTATTATTCATTGGGAGCTTTTTTAAAGGAAATGGTTTATAGCTTTTGCTATTTTTCTATTGCGGATGCATCGACTTGCACATTCAGTCGCCATTTCACCTCTGGCCAATCGCTTGATGATGTTCTAGCTCTAAGAGCTCGACGCCATTAAAATTAATGCTAAGTCACATGTACGGGTACATGTATTTTCATATAGATTCATATTTTCGAAGTTTAAGGAAAAATAGTTTGTTTATGAGGATTTGATTTCGTGATTGAAAAATGCTTTGTATTAAACAAAAAATTATGCCCAAATTGTCATCAATCTTGAATTCAATTGTAATATGTAGGCAGGAATCGAGAATTAACATGCGTAGTTCTTAGTGATATCACAGTATACAAGTGTACATTATACCATGGTATACAAACCCAAGTTTCCAAATTAAAACCGGTATCTCCTCACCAGTCTGACGAGGTTCTGTACCAACATCTCCATGGGGAAGGCAATGTAGGCATGGATACCGTACATCTCTCTTTGCTGGTCCTCATATTCTGTAGATTCTAGTTTCCCATCCATCAAGCTCTTCAACATCTCCAGAAATTATGGATAGTACTGGCTCAATCTCACTTGTAACCATGGCAACAATCATAACAAATGAAAACTTTAGAAACTCAGTGTTATAAGCCTAAAGCTTTTGTAAATGATGATGTCATAATTGTATATTCATGTAAATTACTGCATGCAGTACTGTTAAAGCTTCCCGGAGCTTAAAATGCATTTAAAACGTAACACTGCATTGCAGAAAAAAAGTTGATTTTTTTAGTTTTATTTTAAAGTTATGTACTTTAAAACGCCCATTTCATATAAGGAGTTCTCAAGGCTATAAATAAACATATTTGTTACGATATTACATGACCTTGTTGATCACGTGACGGTTATTTCTTCTTTTTTGGATTGTTTCACATAAATCGCTTCGGCGCAGGTTATTAACACAATTACTATTAACTTTTTGTCACATAAATAAATTCGTTGCACCCTTGTGAATCCGAAATGTGCATGGGAAAAGTTATACTATTTCTTTGGTACAAAATATCTTACATTAACTTCAACTTACCGACAAATCTGGGGTATTTACCACTGAATATCGTCATCTGTTTTAAAACAAAGCCATATTACATTTTTCCCAAGCAGGATTCAGTTAGAGGGGAATCTCCTCTTTCAAATTTCCACAAAAGACATTAAATAGATCCCCATTAATAACCTGCGCCAGGCTCTTTTATACACATATTATGAATTCTGTCTCTGACCACGGTTATCAAAAAGGGTAAATGTCAAACGTATATTTTCGTAGGTAGTTTAAAGATGCTGACTCTTACACAAGTGTAATAAAGCAAAGTTATGTAAATTATTCGGATATCTTAGATTCTTGAAAAATGATAAAAACACGTTTATTTTAAATTAGCATTCTGCATCTTTATAATTATGCAGATTGAAATAAAATTTAAAGTTTATGACACTCTCCCCATCATTACAGCTCAAGTATGCAGTGACTTCACGTCATTGTCAATTATGACGTCATACATTTGCAGTTCAGCCAATAAGAATTCAGTACACATTCACACAGGTCTTTGCATTCAGTTTTGACAATAATACGTAAGGACGCATTGCACTATTGGTCTCTATTCTCTATTTTATCTTTTTTCCGACCATAAGAATGTTATATCCATTTTAATTTTTAACAATAAAACTGTGGGCACAGTTACATACCTGTCCATATTTTCAAGAATTCTCGTACATATTTTTGTCTTATAATAAATGCCCATACCTTAAAGGTCATTGAAATTTGTCATAAAAGAAGGAGGTTATTGAGATTTCTGTGTCAGCCAATCAGAGAAAGCGCTTAAATTACATAAGAAGACAAATTTTCAGACTTATTTGTTTTAATACACTTTTTCTACACTAAACATACACAAAGTGAAAGTAGATTTTAATAAAATACAGTGACCAGCCAAAGTAGAAAATTGTACCTACTTGCGCTCGTATATTTTAAGGGCTACAAAGAGTGGGGCGGGGTTAAAATGCAATGGGAATCGGATGTTAACATGATACCCCTACCTCAATAAAAGATCTATATCTTTCAAATCACGTTTCTATTTTTGTTAAAAATAGTATTCTATAAAAGTACACATATCAGTGATTAGGTACATACAAAAATTTGGGTAAAATTTAGACATTATAGGCGAGTACATACGGTAATTTTTGTCAATTTACCGGGGTCCGCAAGTCACCTCATCCTTTGTCGTAAAACAAAGAGATATTGACTGAGATTTTTTGTCAGCCAATCAGATTGAACCACACAAATAACAAAAGAAGACAACAATTTAAGACTTCTTATTTTAATACACTTTTTCTACACTTAACATACAACAAAGTGAAAGTAGATGACCATGTTAAAGATAATGAGAAGGCAGCATCAATTTGATCAAAAAGAAAAATTCATGTGAAAAAGTATTACAATGTAATTTGTATTCAATGTAATATATAATAAAATTATCTGTTTGACCAGTTTGGAAAACTCAATGACATAAATATAACATCGCAATATGTAATAAAAATATAATGCTACAATCTTACAAGTTGCAATTGTTGTAATCTTCAATGCAATTCAGAGCTTTATGACTATTTACAGGCAATCTTTTAAAATAATAACAGGTATATATGTCATATCCCAGTCATGTAATTACAATCCCGGGGATTACATGTAATAATATTATTGTCATGCAGTCTCTACTCAATAATCGAGAATTTATTTTTTAAGAGACAGTGTGAAAAATGATTAAAAATAATTTTTAATGAAAATAAAAATTGGTAGATCATATAACCACATCCATATCTTGACTTAATTAAAAGGATGTGCGTCACATTTTTGCAGTTGTTAACAAGGCTCTAATTAATGCTTTTTACATACCTTGATATACATGGCATGGACAAAACCAAAACTTCAATGTTGCACATAGCAAATGTTATCAAAATATGATCACTTACACATAATATAAATAAATATACAATGTGTCTATGCGATATGCAAAGTCAGATGCAAAGACATGGAGTATGATAGATGATTGACTCATTGACTCATATATGTGACATAATGAAAATATACAACAAGAAGTGAAATATAACTCAGTCATCTTACGATCATATACAACAAACAAATTTTATTGAGGAAATAGGTATTTTCTACGTTACTGTAATCAAATTCACATTCCTGAATTTAAATAAAAATAAGTATACCTACAAGATTATTCTATATAACACAGATGTATATACAGCGAAAATCTTATTTACAACTTTTATCTTTTAAGATCATATATTAAATCTCTTCTTTCGGATACAATTACATACAATCGATCTGATGACATTTTTAATTCCACAGCAATAACCTGCATGTTGGCATGAAATAAACAGGCAGTTATAAATAAAATCTAAATATTCCCATGATTATATGACATGCAACCTTTAAGAAATAGAAATTCATCATTGCCTACAAACTGTCAACCTATGTAAATAGTGACAATTAGTTGAATGCGTTTGCCCTTTAAATACATCATACAAGATCTAAAAAAAAAAGAGATTTGTTATAATGTATCCATTCCTCTGTCTTTAAATGCATCAATTCATGTTTCTTTTATAATGTAAACCAAGTATTTGCTGAAACTAAGATTGTTATTAGTAGCTTCATTGTATCCTCCTTAACTGGTGGTCTCTTTAACTGGTTCAGCTGGTTCCCCTGCCTCACTTTTGATCTCGTATTCATACTCCACCTTGTATTTGTTAAAGGTGAAGTAAGGCGTGGCATCCTCGGCACCACACGACTCCTTTGTGGTGGTACACGCCACTAGATCCTCAGTACGTCCCATCAGCCAATCCTCACACGCTGACTTCTGATCTTCCGTTAGATTTTCTTCCCTCCAGCGATTTATCCAGGTGGTAAATTTGTCATGGAGCTTTAGGGGTCAGTTCCGGTCGTGAGATATGGACGATTTACTGATTTTAAGAGGGTCAGCTTGTCCTGGCAATCACTAAAAAACGAATGAAGATATTGACTTGAGATTTTCAGTGAAGGTAGAGGAAGGATTGCTAAATTGCTTTTTGAGTCTATATCTTTCCAGCGCAAAAGGCGTTGAAGCTCGCCTGAGCTCGTTATAATTATTATTTTTCTGACCATCAAATTTTGCGCACGTGATTTCTCGAAGACTACTGGATGGATTTTTATGAAATTTGCAGGAACAATGTGTTGCTATCTGAAATTATTATATCCTGGAGATGTTTTGGAAATTCCTTTCTGGTGCTAAGTTACGGACAATTTTCTGATTTTAAAATGACATTTTGTTCGCGGATAATCTCAAGAACGGTAAAAGATATCATTATGAAACTTTCAGGGATTATAGATCTTGATAAGTACTATGCAAGACGTGATCTTTTGTACATCGTCTCTACTTCCTGTCGTAACGGCATTCAAATTTAAAAAGTCGAATTTTTAAAAATTTTTTGTTTTTCAATATTTTCAAATTATATTAGTATGGTTAATAGAAACATTTCTTATTATGCTGAATATATAATTTGTTTGTAAATTGATAAATTCAAACTCGAGATATTAACATTCAAATATCTGAAGCGGGACCAAAATGGCGGCGGTCTCTGTCAATTCCGACATTTCGCAATAGGGGTTTACAGAGGCAGCCGAGCGTTTGCTTGAACGAAAGTAACATAAGGAGCAATGAAATGTGTAGGGATACTTGGATTGTCACGTCGTAGGTTCGTTGCAATTCTGTGTCAAACTACATTCGTATAATTCAAGGTCTCCTTACAAGTCTTCATTGGTTTTGGTTGTGTCTCAAAGTAGAAATAGAAAAGAATTAATATGCAAATTAAGTACAATATCTACTATCTATTGTTTTGCATTACGGAAACACATAGCTTAAATCATAGTTTTAATTAATAGTTTTTCAAGAAACAACATACATACATGTAGTAAGTACAAAACGTGACCACTGTTTTTCCCATGCGCATTTGTGTCATATGAAATTAATAGAAAGGACAACTGTTACAATAAGAAAATATTTTATTTTTAAAGATAACAATTTTTCAAAGACCCTTTAATTGACCTATATAAACACTGTTTTTATCTCAATGCAAAATATAGAACATAATGGAATCCTATTCCTTGACCCTCGAAGGGCGATCGAAGCATTTTTTTCGGTGAAACATACCACCTTTTTCATAAAAGTGTAAGTAATCGGAATGGTCAA
Source organism: Saccostrea glomerata (assembly GCA_003671525.1). Taxonomy (NCBI): domain Eukaryota; kingdom Metazoa; phylum Mollusca; class Bivalvia; order Ostreida; family Ostreidae; genus Saccostrea; species Saccostrea glomerata. The sequence goes on from PRKT01000764.1 coordinate 229,552, forward strand.
CTTTTGTGATTGAAAATTGAAAAATTAACCATTCATAACTGCTTTAGTGTTATTTGCCTATATACGATATGTTACATGTATGTGTTAAATATACTTTCCACACCTCAAAATTTAGGCGATAAGAACGCTCTTTTGTTATTTGATTGAAGCTATCTCACCTATTTAAATGAACATTCCAAGAGAAATTCGCTAAGATTTACTCGTTGCGTTTGGCGCGAAATTATGAATAGTGACCCTCCTTTCATAATTTCAAGACAGATTAACTGTTGCAGAATTATATGTACATACAAGTGAAGTAAGAGTAGTTGTTCAAATAGTGTAATCAATAAGAGCATTGGATTTTCACGCTAGTGACCTGTTTCAATTACCAGTGTGTCCAAAATATGTTTAATCCATTTTCAGCTCGATTTTATGGGTTATTTTTCGGAATCGGACGGAAGACCTACTCGTTGCTCGCAACGAGATCGTTTCTAGTTTAAAAACAAATTTTATGGGGGTGGGGATGGGGAAGGAATCAGCATGTCCATTTGTCCATATGAATTGCATATTTAAACCTGTCTGACATTATATCTTTAAAAACATCATTGAGTATTTTATATGTTTTAAAAATGTTTTAAGGTAGAAAGTGCAGATCCATTCATCTCCAGTCAGAGATTAAATAATGAGTTCAATGTAGGAAGGCTAGCTGTCTCAATCATTTCTTTAGAGCAGTCTCATCTGTATCCTTTGGGAATTAGACAGAAGAACCCTTGATCAGGTTATAGCATATGTCATTTGATGGCTAGCCTTTTATTTCAAAATTAATTTGGTATAGATAAAGTTTGTTAAGACTAATGTGATACAGGTATTGTTTAATATGATGGACATTTGACATTAGGTCTAAACAACCAGTATAGAAATCTATCAATAATTAAATATTTGTTATAATTAATGCCTACACCACAGGGGATGGATAAAAAAATATTTTAAGGAATGGAAAAATCAAGGAAATCTTCACATAATTCTCTTGCACTCTAAACTGTTGAAAATAATTGTAATCTTTTGACGAGCATATCATGCTGTGGCGTGCCACTTTATTAGCTCTACTTATCACAAACCAGTATATTTTAATACATGTATATTGATAAAATCAAATTGTAGATATCGTTACTTAAAGAAGTTGCTGGTTTTAAAAAATAAATGTGAAAAAAAGTTTTCTTGTCTCAGTAACATACATTGTGATTGTTAAATAAGTGTATCACTCTCTGTACAAAAAGGTCCTGATTTGGAATACTATACGTTATCTATTTTATTCTGTAGATGCAGCATACTGGCAGGATGAGGTTTGTGTGAAGATCACTGCACTGTTCCAGGAGAAACGCAAGAACAAAGCCACAGGGGGACGAGTGGCTTCTGTCCACCAGCGGTCAGCCAAGGAGAGCGCTTACCAGGAAAAAGCCGATCAATATCTCAGTGAGGAGAACTGCTTCAAAGTTGTCATTGTAAGTAAGAGAGAATTTAAGGGAAAACAAGTATTTCAACATAGATTTAAATACCGTTGGTTTTTATAATCTGCAGGAACATCGAATAAGCATATTTTGTGTTTATTTCAAGAAATGTGTACCTGCTTTATTTGGGTTTCCAATGTTAAAGCAAAAAAGTTTTTACTAATAAGCAGGACAAAAGACCCCCCCCTCCCCCCAAATCAAAATCTGAATTTTATGAAGTATTTTACTTCTTTTACTCTATGTATGCTATGTAGTTCCTCAGAATGTTTAAATCTATTTCTTAGAAAAAAATTAAATCAGACTTTTTTTTTGCTGTTTATAGATTTTGTTTTGTTAACTATTTGCTGGTAAATCATGGCTAGCTCAAACAATTTGATTAAAAAACTTTATTATCTTCAACAGTTCAAGAAAGAGTGTAAGTTGACCTTTGAACTCCTGGACACTGACCATGAGCAGTCTGATGATCCAATAGAAGTGGTGTGTTGGTCTGAGTATGTAGAGAAGTACGTCTCCAAAGACGACACAGTATCAGAAGACCTGAAAGAACACCATAACCATAAACCTGTCTTCTTACCCAGGTAATTAATTTACATCCGGGTCTAATTACTCAGGTTATCTTTCTTTTTAACTCGGTCACATTTTAAAGGTTAGCAAACAAGGAGATTATGAAATTGTAACCTCACCAGATATAATATAGCTTTGCAAGCATGATTAGAATGAATTCATATTTCTTGTTTAGGAGGCATATAGAATATATCTTCATGACTTACTAGTTTTTCATAACCTTGACTCAGGTCCCAAGGCTAAAACTGATGTGATGTAACCATATTTTGATTAGGAAGGGGGGACTTCTTTTTTCTAAAAAATCTTATCCAGGAACTTTGTTTTATTATCTTGTAATCACAGATATTTTCATTAAATTAAATGATGGGGGAGGTGGGGGGTTGAGGTTGAAGAATTCATTTTTTCTGAGTTGTCAGTTCTTCACGGGATTTGTTGTATAACCTAGGAATTGTATTGGAAAGAAAGAAACCTTTTCTTTGCAGAATAAGTAAAGAGGTAATGTGCCTTGACAGATTAGTTTGAGCAAAAATCTTAATTATTTTAACGAGGCTCGGGGGTGGCAGCCATTTTTAGACTATTTCAATCTCCTTTAAAAGGAGAGCTCCATATAAAGATATAGAAATTGGTCAAATTTTAAAACTAAAATCTTTGAATTTTTTCTTTGTCAAATGATAGTTCACAGCTAAAGATACCGTATCTAAAAAAAATAAGTTAAATCTGGTGGTAAATTTGGGATTAATTTGTTGACCCTCCAGCCTCCTTAATATCATTATCTGCTTTAGGAATGTTAGACAGTGGCGACTTCACCAGAAGAATCAGAAATCTCGGTCAGACACGGAGACAGAGGAAATCCCAGGGTCCCCTAAACAGTCAACAGAAGATATGGACATACTGAACAGCACAGAGTGTAAATTTAATGTCAACTCTTCAAAATTGTGTACGTTGTTAACAGCGAGTAATATGTGTACAAGCGTACAGCACTCACCAAAGTAAGGGAGGTAAGCGTACAGAAGTCATGACTAAAGTTTTAATGCTATGTTTGCCAGTCCTTCTTGTAAGGTGAACTAATAAAAGTTGGCACCATTCTGTTTGCCTGTAATATTTAACTAAAAAACTAAAAAACATAGTTGACTTTCACATCATTTTGTTAAAGCCATGATATGCAAGGTATTTGGACAATTTTATTTCCTATGTTTAAATAAAGATTTTATATTTTATCATTACAATCACACAAGAGGGTATCCCTAAAGCTCCATGACTAATTCTCCACCTGGATAAATCGCTGGAGGGAAGAAAATCTGACGGAAGATCAGAAGTCGGCGTGCGAGGATTGGCTGATGGGACGTACTGAGGATCTGGTGGCGTGTACCACCACAAAGGAGTCGTGTGGTGCCGAGGATGCCACACCCTACTTCACCTTTAACAAATACAAGGTGGAGTATGAATACGAGACCAAAAGTGAGGCAGGGGAACCAGCTGAACCTGTCAAAGAGGCCACCAGTTAAGGAGGTTACACTGAAGCTACTATAATAACAACCTTAGTTTCAGCAAGTACTTGATTTACATTATCTGAAGATAAATATAAGAGGAACATGAACTGATGCATTTAAAGACAGAAGAATGGATAAATTTTAACAAAACTTTTTTTCTAGATCTTGTACAATGTATTTAAAGGGCAAATGCATTCAACTAATTGTCATTATTTACATAGGTTGACAGTTTTCAGATAACGATGGATTTCTATCTCTTAAAGGTTGCACGTCATATAATTATGGGAATATTTAGAATTTATTTACAACTGCCTGTTTATTTCATGTCGACATGCAGGTTATTGCTGCGGAATTAAAAATGCCATCGGGTCGATTATATGTAACTGTATCAGAAACAAGAGATTTAATATATGATCTTAAAAGATAAAGTTGTAAATAAGATTTCCATTGTTTATATATCTGTGTTACATAGAATAACCTTGTAGGTTTACTTATGTTTTTGAATTCAGGACAGTAAGTAGGACAGTAGATTCCCCCCACTCAATATCTTAATTTTATGAAGTATTTTTCTTTTACTCTAGGTACATGATGTATGCTATGTTTATATATATATGTTTTTTTTTCTCAAAACTTTTAATCAGTTCCTCAGAATGTCTAAATCTATTACTTAGATTAAAAAGAATTGAATCTCTTCTTTTGCTGTTCACAGATTTTGTTTTGTTCACTATTTGCTGATATACCATTGCTAGCTCAAACAATTTGATTAAAAGTCTTTATTTTCAACAGTTCAAGAAAGAGTGTAAGTTGACCTTTGAACTCCTGGACGTCCTGGGATTAAAGGTTTTTACTTTGATGAAAGTCTCATCAACAACGAGAATTTGCGCATGGATAAAATGAGCAGTCTGATGATCCAATAGAAGTGGAGCGTTGGTCAGAGTATGTAGAGAAATACGTCTCCAAGGACGACACAGTATCAGAAGACCCGAAAGAACACCTTAACCGTATACCTGTCTTCTTACCCAGGTAGTCAAAACTCAAAATCACATTTCAAAGGTCACCAAAGAGAGAGATTTTAAAATTGTAACCTCAATATTCAGTTCTTTCTCAGGTAATCCTTCTTCCTTACTCAAAGTCACATTTTAAAGGTCACCAAAGAGAGAGATTTTAAAATTGTAACCTCAACAAATACAATGTAACTTTGGAAGAATGAATTCAAATTTCTTGTTTAGGAGGCATATAAAATATATATTCTTGATGACTTATAAGTGTTTCATGACCTTGACTCAGGTTCCAAAGGTCAAGGTGATATAGCCATATTTTGATTGGGAAGGAGGGACTATTTTTTCTGAAAAATTTAATATTCCTTATCAAGAAATTTTGTTTTGTTATCTAATTTATCTTAGATATTTTCTTTAAATTAAATGATGGGTAGAGGGGGGAGGGGTTAAGGTTGAAGAATTCATTCATTCTGAGTTGTGAGTTCTTCAAAGGATTTGCATATGTTGTGTAACCTTGGAATTGTATTTGAAAGATACTTTTCTTTGCATAATCAGTAAACAGGCAAAAATCTTAATTATGTCATCTTCATAATATGTTGTTTTAATATCATTATATTTATGTTTTAGAAATGTGAGACAGTGGCGACTTCATCAGAAGAATCAAAGATCTCGGTCAGACACGGAGACAGAGGAAATCCCTGGGTCACCTAAACAACCTACAGACGATATGTATATACTGGACAACACCGAATGTAAATTTAACGTCAACTCATTCAAAATTGTGTATGTTGTCAACAGCGAATACTACAAACGTACTGCACTCACAAAGGCAAGGGAGGTAAGGATACAGAAGTAATGCCAAGTTTTATTGCATGTATACTGTAAACCAACTATTATTAACGTCATCTTTCATTCGTGATTCTTCAATTTGAAATCCATATGCAACGATTGATTTTCATGATTGAGGATCATTTTTTAACCAATATGACGCAAACTAAATGGTTCACGGCAATGAATATTTGCTAATTTAAGTAGTGCGTGCAATTCGCGAATATTTCTTGCAGGTGAATAACAGTTGTTTTTATAGTATTTTTGTCCCTTAAAATACTTTCTTTCAAACATTATCCATTACTTCTTAAAATATTTAAAATTGTATCATTACAGTCACATAAGAGAGTGTCCCTATAGCTCCATGACAAATTCTCCACATGGATAAATCGCTGGAGGGAAGAAAATCTAACGGTTGATCAGAAGTCAGCGTGTGAGGATTGGCTGATGGGACGTACCGAGGATCTGGTGGCGTGTACCACCACAAAGGAGTCGTGTGGTGCTGAGGATGCCACGCCTTACTTTACCTTTAACAAATACAAAGTGGAGTATGAATACGATACCAAAAGTGAGGGAGGGGAACCAGCTGAACCTGTTAAAGAGACCATCAGTTAAGGAGGATTCAATGAAGCCACTGATAACAATCTTAGTTTCAGCAAATACTTGGTTTACATTATCTGAAGATAAATATAAGAGGAACATAAACTGATGCATTAAGACAGAGGAATGGATACAATTTAACAAAACTCTTTTTTCTATATCTAAAAGGGCAAATGCATTCAACTGATTATCATTATTTACATAAGTTGACAGTGTGTAGACGATGATGAATTTCTATCTCTTAAAGGTTGCACGTCATATAATCATGGGAATAATTAGAATTTATTTACACCTGCCTGTTTATTTAATGCCGCCATGCAGGTTATTGCTGTGGAATTAAAAATGTCATCAGATCGATTGTATGTAACTGTATCCGAAACAAGAGATTTAATATATGATCTTAAAAGATAAAAGTTGTATATAAGATTTTCGCTGTATATACATCTGTGTTATATAGATTAACCTTGTAGGTATACTTGTTATTTTAATTCAGGAATGTGAATTTGATTACCTAGAGAAAGTTTCTAATCCCTCATTTAAGTTTGTTTGTTGTATATGATCGTAAGAGAACTGAGTTATATAGTTCACTTTTTATTGTATATTTTTATTAATTACATATTTGAATCATTCATCTATCATACTCCATGTCCATCTGACTTTGCATATTGCATAGACACTTTGTATATTTATTTAAATTATGTGTAAGAGATCATATTTTGATAAGATTTGCTATTTGCAACATTGAAGTTTTGTTTTTGTCCATGTGTTTTAAAGGTATGTAAAATGAATTAATCAGAGCCCTGTTAAAAACTGCAAAAATTGTGTAACTCATCCTCTAAAACAGGTAAATTTGTCTACATTGAGGCATGATATAGGTATGGTAATACGATCCGCAAATCGTTATTCTCATTGAAAAATATTTTTCATCATTTATAACTCTTTCTCTCTAAAAAAAAAATCATTTTGTGAATAGAGACTGCATGACAATTACATTACTACATGTAATTCCTTGGACTTAAATTATATGACTGGGATATGATATATATACCTCTTATTATTGTAAAATATTGCTTGTAAATAGTCATAAAGCTCTGAATTGCATTGAAGATTGTAACAAATGCAACTTGTAAGATTGTAGCATTTCATTTCTATTACATATTGCAATGTAATATTTGTGTCATTAAATTTTCCAAACTGGTCAAACAGATAATGTTATTATATATTACATTTATTACAAATTACACTGTAATACTTCTGTACATGAATTTTTTCTCTTTTGGTCAAACTGATATGCCTTCTCATTTTCCTTAACTTGGTCATATACTTTCACTTTGTTGGTCATCTACTTTCACTTTGTGTATGTTTAGTGTAGAAAAACTGTATTAAAAGTAATAAGTCTAAACTTTTGTGTTATGTTATTTATGCGTTTCACTCTGATTGGCTGACACAAAAATCTAAATATTAATAACCTCCTTGTTTTATGACAAATTTCAATGAACTTGAAGTTTTGGGGATTTATTGCAAGGTAGTACAAAAATATGTACAGGTAAGAGAATTCTTGAAAATGAGCATGTATGTAACTGTGCCGTATTTTTATTGGTTAAAACTTAAAATGAATACATTCTTTGATTCGGAAAAAGGATAAAATAGAGAATAAAGAGCAATAAGCGTCAATACATTCAGCTGTTATTATATTCAATGAAAAGATATATA
>PRKT01000765.1:0-68486 GCA_003671525.1 Saccostrea glomerata
AGAAATATGAGAAGAATCCTACCTTAACTCCAAAGGGTTAACAAACTGGCACGTTATGAAATGCAAGAGTGGCAAAGTAAGGAATGGATCTTTACTAGCTCCGTGGGTTCGCATGCCACTGTGGGACGTTAAGACCCATGCTTCCAGATGAGACCGCTTAAATTGAAGCTCGTGTTGCAGTAGATGCTGGCACTGAAAAGATTTCTCACTGTTCACTGGTCCTGAATGCCGAGTATAGGTCATACGAGAGGGGCATTAACCAACCAACAAACTAAAATTCAATCATGAATCAAACATTGTGCCAAATACCCCTGGTACTTGATCCATTTGTTATCATTAACCCTGTCAACAATGACCCTATCATACAAATCATTCCATCTTTCAAGCATCAGAATATTTCCATACTCAAGGCTAGCATGTAATCATATGACTACAAAACAAGGAAATTTTTGTTTTCCTCTTTGAGTCAAAAAATACATGCATAGTTGCTAACATCAAGTTGATAAACACAATTTGAAAGCCAACTTATATTTATTTACCAGGAGTAAAATTTGCATAATTGCATTATGTACGTTCTTAGTAATATGCAAAGAAGGCTTATGATAAATCAATAATTATAGAACGCCAAATTAATATAATTATATAAAAAATGTTGCACCTATCATTAAATATCTGCATCTATCTTCAAATAATTGTACCTATCTTTAGGTACAATTGAATTAAAGATGGGTTCAATTAAATTAAAAATAGCTGCAACTGCTTAAAGTTCAAGTACGGAGATTTTTGTAAAATTGGAATAATATATACATAATATATATTATTTTATTTTTATATATTATTTTAAAGTTACATGCAAAAATATAGTTCTTACTCTCAACCGCTTTTGAGGTAGTACAAACGCTAAGTAAAGCAACAGAAATAAAAGTTTTATCTATATAATCAAACATTAGTAGTAATGACATTAAAACTTCAGTCCTATGTCAAAGAAAATAGTTCATTAGCGTAAGGATTTTTGATAATAAGTGTTATCGTAGTTCTCCACACATACGCGGTAAAGTAGGAGAGGGATCGGACTGGCCCGTTTGTTTACATTCAGCTGTGATACCAAATTAATTCTGATTCTGACAAATTCGGACCGTGGTATTAGAATTGCAAAACTCACTGTCAGTTTCTTATCTTTTATATTGATAGTTTAAAATATTTTTTTCACTAGAATATAAACGTGATTCATGTACGAAATTGATTCTACTCTATAAATGAGCCCAGCTCTCTGTACTTCTGAGTACTTTGATTTTGTACGGGCGTACCAGGACAATGTAGAGCTATTAAGTTTGCCCTGAAAAAAAAATCCCGGGGGTGGATTGTGTTCTTAAACTACTATATATATTATTACACGTAACTACATTTTTTCAGTTAACTTGGACTCGGGACTTTGTATTTAAAATTAAAACATATTTACTTTCTCGTCTTATTTTTCAAAACAAATGAACAAAGATAAGACACATGCAGGAGTTCAATATTATCGCTACATTGCAACAAATTCCATCGCTGCTTTTCATCTGTCGGTTGCTCATTACAGCTACATCTTTTTACATCACAAAACCTTTACATTGTGAAAATCGCGATTGCATAGGGTATGTGTTCTAAGTAATAAAATTCACTCACAAAGTCATGAAAGTGGTGAAGGTACATTTACAATACGTGTTTTTGTTTAAAAATAAAAATGAGGGGAGGGTGGGGGCAATGAGAATGAATAATGAAGTTATGGACATAAAGTCACGAGAATGGTTTATTCATAGTTATATATGTGAAGTTTCTAGATTCTCAGCAGGATCGTGCATGGTTGTAGGTTTCTAAGGTGATACGGGAGAAAGACCAGCTCTGGTGGGAAATACCCGGTGTACCCACAGGTGCCAGAAGTATGGATTTATGCCCCCTCCCTTTTTTATATGTAAAAAATGTAAGAACGTAAAATATCTCAAAAATAAAATACCCTAAAATGCCATTCTCTAAACGTGAAAAACAAAACGCATAATCTGCATGCATAGAACGACATATAGATGTGATTGACGTACGGGGAAATGTTATATAAAACGCACAATCTGCTTCTATAAAATGTTACGATGAACCGGTATATATAGGTGATTGTCGGGGGAATTTTGTATTTTTGAGATATTTTACGCTATTACAATATTTGAATGTTTACAAGGGGTGGGGGATATCGATCCATTCTTCAGCTGCCTGAGCGGAAAATTTATCCTAAATATAAATATAGAGAGACCAATGTCACATTATATCTCATAAATACGTACCTACAGTTTTTGTTTTTAAAACAAAAAAATATAGAATATGCTTTATTTGTTTTATAGATTTTAAGATTGACAAGAAATGGTGTATGAATGTTGAGTAGATAAGGTAACTCAATCTGAACAGGAACTCTTCGGAAAATGTTGAGAAAATGAAAACTAATATTTTTCTTATAATGTATTGACGTTGAGATTTTGTTGCTCCTTGACTTAATGATACGTCCTGATAAATCACCCAATATTGATATCAATTTACAACATTTAGATATGAAATTTTGAAGACCATATAACATGTATAAGTAAAGATACGTTTATGTTAAATGGGACATTTCATGATTTTGCCTGATTCTGTCATCAATTTTTTTTTCAGTGCAGCAAGTCCGCGTAATTTTTGAACGGCCCTCTTAATGTTTATAGCAGGATTCTCTTGTTTATTTTCAATACATAAAACATAACAAATCATTGCTTCTTGGAGAATCTCCCGTTTTACATTCAGTGTTCTCGGATTCTAACTTCGATGATATATCCATGTAGTGCAGGTCTAACATATTTGAATTGCTTCATAATAGGCTTGTACATAATTGGTTGAATCTGTTAACTCAAGTATATTGGCTGATTTATAGAATAGAGCCTATACAGCAATTGTCTCTGATGACATCATGAAAAAGAGCGATAACTCTATAGCCCATGTCTAAAAATCACGATATTTGAACAGGTATTTTGCGTCTATATCTCGATTTTTTAAACAAACACAATTATAAACTTTCATTTGATGCTTTTAATGAATTATAAACATTAATTGTAAGATCTATTTTTACCGTACTTGACCTTTTACAAAAAGGTAAAATTGATTGAAGATAGGTGTTAATAATAATGCCTGGGTACAAATGAATTCTACCTATCTTTACTGGAATTACACTTATCTTCAATTAAAGATAAGTATAATTAAATTACACCCATGTCTAAGTCATTTGAAAATAGATATAATTGATATAAGGATAGGTACAATTGATTTGAAGGTATTTTTAATTAAGACATATGAGGATTTGAAGATAGGTACAATTCAATCTTACCTAGGTTCAATTCGTTTTGTGTTGTTAAAAATAATGAACGCTCCCTTGGAGACAATATTGAACATGGAGGAAAATACATAGAACCTAAAGGGCGACGGAAACAAGGATGAAAGGAGAAATAAAGGTAAATTCAAAATGTGCTAAAAGCATCATATACACATGTATATCAATCAGTGAGAAAAGAATATACCGGAAATGATGTATGATAATGGGAGTGGTAAGCATTGCCAATTATAGTAATTAAAGATGGATTCAATTGAATTCTACCTATCTTTGAATCAATTATTCCCATCTTCAATTCATTGCATTTGAACCTATCTTCAAATCAATTCTACCTATATTCAAATGAATTGAAGATAGGTATAATTAGGGAATAATTATCTTCTAATTTGGGAATTTCCGACCGTTAATGCTGATTTAACGGTCGCAGAGCCGGTAAAACGGATGTTTGCTACCATTAAATCAGCATTAACGGTCGCAAATACCAAATTAGAAGTCCATTCTAATGCAATTTGTTATATTCCTGTTATTAGATAATTTCTTTTTTTGTATGTGCGAGTCTGTTATGTCATAGAATAAACGTGTTCAGCTTCCATGTGTTCATCACTCTGGGTCCATCGTCCATCCATTTCTCGGAGCAATCCGTGTTCTCTCCAAGTCCTGTAATTTTGGTGCACTCGAGGACTCTTTAATCCGTGACAAAATAGTGTGTGGTGTTAGCAAGGAACACACAAGACGCAAACTCCTTGCGGAATCACAACTCAACCTGGCAAAAGCCATAAACATTTGTAAAGCTATGGAGTCGGCTACACAGCAGGCATCCGAAATAGGCAAATCAACAGACACAAAGGAGGATTCTGTTCATAGTGTAAAAACTCCACGTCACTTTAAACATTCTCAGCGGCCCCAGTGAGGACCCCTTCCATAACAGAGACAACACAAAGGACAGAGTCAGAGACAAATAAACCATTGCAAGTATTGTGGTGGCGCACATGCATGGAAAAAAGAAGCATGTCCGGCATACGGAAAGACTTGTAAGAAGTGCAAAGGTAAAAACCATTTTGCTAAGTACTGTAAGCAATGTGTTAATACTCGTGTTCACAGTGTAGAAGAGGGCAATGACTATTATGCAGAGTCTGAGTACTTGATTAGACAGGTCAGTACTAACATTGCAGGTGGATTTGGACGTCTCTGTGCGGAACTCATGGTTAACGATCAACTAATAGCATTTCAGATAGACAGCGGTGCTTCTAAAAATCTTATTGGAAAGAAATGGATGGGTGACACTACTATTACTCCATCGACCAGTACTCTAGTGATGTGGAATGGCTCGCGTATGGAACCTCACGGGGATTGTATTCTGAAATTAGTCAATTACAAGAACAGGACCAAGTACAAAGTCAAGTTCGTAGTTGTCAATGAGGACTTAACTCCACTCCTCGGACTCAATGGATGTACTCATATGGGACTCATTACCATTTATCAGGACAAGTTCAAGCAAGTGAACTCGGTGTACTTCGTCTGTCCGACTGTTGCGTACAAGGATGTATTTCAGGACAAAATAGGACAACTCCCTGGAGAAGTACATTTTAAGGTTGACCCCTCAGTCTCGACATTAATATCGCCAGTCCGGAAAGTTGCAGTCCACATGAAACCAAAACTAAAGGAAGCACTAGAGGATTTGACAAAGAAGGCCATCATAGCTCCTGTTAACAAGCCCACCGAATGGCTCAGTCACCTTGTATGTACCACTAAGAGAAATAGTGAACTCCGACTACTGTAAAATCACTTTTTTTCGTGTGGTCAAATTTTTGTGGTGTGAGGGGAAAATGTTGGTTTGTGGGGATTTGTGGATGAAGAACTTCTTAGTAGTTGTGCATATCAAAATTTACATTTCATGGTGGTCATGAATTCTTGGATCTCATCATACCTCGAAATCAACGAAAATTATACCCCAACGAATATAAGTGATTTCACAGTATGTTTAGAGCCAGAGCATCTCAACAAAGCACTAAAACGTGAACATTTTCATCTCCCTGTACTCCGTTAGATGCTACCAGACCTGGCACGTGCAAAGGTGTTCTCAACGTTTGATCTCCGTCATGGCTACTGGCACGTAAGGCTGGATGATGAAAATAGTCACATGACTACATTTGACACACCATTCGGTAGGTACCGATGGTTACGACTCCCATTCGATACCAGTGTTTCCTCAGAGATGTTCCAGCGATGTCTATATCAGGCTATAGGTGATTTGAGAGGGATCTGAACATCGCAGATGATGTACTACTCTATGGTGTTGGTGAGACTAAGGAAAAGGCTATGAGAGACCATGAGCAAAAGTTAGTAGCATTTCTTCAGCGATGCCAAGCAGTTGGTTTCCGACTCAATCCGAAGAAAATGCGACTGAGACTCTCCCAAGTAGGATTCATGGGTCACCTTGTAACTGACAAAGGAGTGCTACCAGACCCAGATAAGGTGGCTGCTATTCGCAACATGCCAGCACCAACAGACTCACATGGTGTTCACAGACAGTGGAACAGTGAACTTCCTATCAGACTTCATTCCATCATTAGCTACAATTATGGAACCGATAAACATGCTCAAACAGAAGCACATTGAGTTCAGATGGGATGAACAGCAACGTAAGGCTTTCAACAAAGTGAAAGAAATACTATCCTCTGAAAATCATCTCCAATACTACGATGATAAGAAACCACTAACCATACAGTGTGATGCGTCCCAAAGAGGCTTAGGATCAGCCCTTCTACAGGAAATAAAGCCTATAGCATATGCTAGCCGACCACTCACTGAAACTGAGGTGAACTATGCTCATAACGAGAAGGAACTTCTGGCCATAGTTTTTGCATTGGAGAAATTTCATCATTACACATTTGCTAGACATGTGGTGATACAGTCTGACCACAAACCGCTAGAGACTATCATCCCAGGCTCTCTTTGGAAAGCTCCAAAACGCCTACAAGCAATGAAACTCCGACTCCAGAGGTATGACATAACTGTTAAGTACCACAGGGGCAAGGAAATGCACATAGCGGACACACTGTCACGTGCGTACCCGTCTGACACCGGAATGGGAAAACAGGATGACATAATTGACATCAATGTTATTCAACATATCTCCATCAACCCTGAGTGTATCAAAGAGATACAACGCCACACTGCTAAAGATGAGACCCTACAGGCTCTTCGCAAGACTATTGTGGAAGGTTGGCCTGACCTCTTAACTGAACTACCTCCAGTGGTAGAACGTTATGCATCCTACAGAAGTGAAATTTTCGTTTACGGATGGTATCATTCTACGTGGAGACAGGATCGTAGTTCCTCAGAATCTCCGTAAAAGTATGCTAGAAAGACTCCATAGCTCTCATCTAGGTATCACTGGCACCCGTAGACGTGCAGCTGAATGTCTCTACTTGCCGAATATGAGTAACGACATAAAGGAATTCATTTCACAGTGTGAGACATGCCGTAGCATGGAAGTGGCAAATACCAAGATGCCACTCTCGCCCCATGATGTTCCAGACAGACCGTGGTCTAAGGTTGGTGTTGACCTTTTCACGCTCAACAACATCAACTATCTCATTCTCGTTGACTACTTCTCTGAATATTATGAGGTTGATGAACTGCGCCAAACACTTGCAATCAATGTCATCCAGAAAATGAAGTATCATTTTGCTCGATACGGACTACCTGAGATTGTCGTCTTGGACAACGGTCCCCAATTCTCATGTCTTGAATTTCTTAACTTTGCAGAAGAATATGACTTCAGACCTCAGCCCAGTAGTCCTGGAAATTCTCAAGCCAACGGAAAAGCTGAGGCTGCAGTAAAACAGCAAAGACTATCATCAAAAAAGCTCTTGCGTCCGGAAGGGATGTGTATCTGGGACTACTTGATCTCAGGAACACACCGACCCAAGGACAGAACACAAGCCCTGTACAGCGCTCTCCTGGTCGCCGTACACGTACGCTTTTACCAATGACAACCACCCTACTCCGACCAGAAGGCATACAGACTGACGATATTCACCATTAGATCCTGCAGCGACAGGAAACACAGAAAAGCTATTTCGACAGAAAGTCAAAGGCCCTCAAGCCTCTCGAGGAAGGTGATAGTGTTCGTCTTCAACCATTCGTTAACCGTTAAGCCCCTTGGGCTAAAGGTCAAGTCATCCGTCGTCTAGATGATCGCTCCTATGAGGTCGGTTCTGGAGACCGCATATACCGACGCAATCGGGTACATCTTAAGGCTACTAATGAAACTCCAGTGATGACCTTTTCACCTAGCACACCTGTGCATGCACCGTCTGTAAAACCTACTCCTAAAACACCGACTAAACCCAAGTCACCGGTTAAGGTCAGCCCACAGCCTGTGCAACCACATACCTCTGTATCTCCAGCACCAATGTAAAACTTACCTGATGCTCGTATTACCACATCAGCTCCGAAGGCTGATTCAGCAGTGAAAACGCGATCTGGCAGGACAGTTAACCTACCTTCACATCTTAAGGATTTTCAGACTGATGTTAAGAAATGAACAGTATATTATAAGCTTTATTATGTTTACATCTCAATGACAGTTTCATTTTTTTTGTAAAATGAGGAGGATGTTATATTCCTGTTATAAGTTTGACCTTTCATTATTAGCCAATCATATAATTTCTTTTGTTGTATGTGCGAGTCTGTTTTGTCATAGAATAAACGTGTTCAGCTTCCATGTGTTCATCACTCTGGGTCCATCGTCAAACAAATACCTCATAATCTAACACAATTTATGTATTTTGTTTGTTGTTTACGTCTTATTTTGTTGATTTTTGTTACATGAAATACGTCACGGAGCATTGTATTTTTGCGTCGCTTTATTATGAAGTCACAATGAAAAAGCTTTCACGCTCGCTAATGCTCGTTTAAAGTCATCATTTCGTAAATTCTATGGTCGATACAATGAACTTGTCAGCAAATACAATTTATCATTGAATGGAATGCTGACTGACGTTTTTCATACCAATTGTTAGTCCATTATTTATACACTGAATTGACCACGGATTTTTTCCATTATTTCCTGATTATGACAATGAGCACACGGCGGGTGTGACCGGTCGGCAGGGGATGCTCACTCCTCCATGGCACCTGATCCCACCTCTGAGGTTTCGGAGGTCCGTGTTTGCTCTGCTCTTATTTTGTATATTTGTTTAATGGACGTTGACATTGACTACTGTTCGTTATTTCCATATCCTTCTTTTACTGCTTCAAACGTCAGTGCATTAGCCAATCAAAGAGTGTTTTACAAAACAATTGCATTAGAATTAGATTTTACCCATCTCTAATTTTTTGAATATTTGTCCAATTGATTTAAAGAAAGACACAAGTCAATTGAATATAGGTGCGAATATTTGAACATATGTTAATTTGGCGTTCCATACTATGATTCTGTAATTGTGTAGTAGCATTTCCCGATTTATATCAAAAGAAGGTGCGATCTGGTTGTTTTTAATTACAGTTTATGATAATGAAAGAGAATAATGTTTATAAGAAAATCAATGCATTTATTTTCAGTTACTATGGAAAGTGATGACAGTGACATTAAGGACTTAGACGAATATCTACGACTTTCTGTTCTCTCTTTGAATGAAGTAAATATAACACTCTTTTTCAAATTTACATATCCTGACTAATTGTAATCCTTTCAGAATTGTGGTTTAATAGGAATGTAAAATACAAAGTACACTACTTGCCCTGTTTAAATGGATCATGATAACCAGAGTATGATAAATTTTTGGAAGATTATATTTTATTGTGTTTAGACTTAATGTAATACAAAGTACATGTATTGATAAAGTGCTTATTTTGTATAAACGTTTTGTTATGTGAAGATAAGTAACAATTATAATGCCTAAAAACAACACAAAATCCCATCAAACATTTAAAATTAAAAACAGGGCGAATACAGACCTACATATGAAAATATCGGAGGTGGAATCAGGGGCCGGTACCATTTCAACCAAGCTGTCACAACCGTCGAGCCTACTTTGTCATGTTCAGGACGGATCTGTTCAATCTTTCTGCCAATTAATAAAAAAAGCTTTAAATTAATTTAAATTTCAGTAGCGTACATTAGTTTAGAAATTGATCGCATTTAAGGACGCGATTGCACGGCGTCACGTGATCACGTCATTTGGTAAATAAAAAAAGAATGTTTGCTGTTAACTATTTCCGAAATAAGGAGCGTGATTTGTTTTCGTTCATGACAAGACGGATTTGCTGTTCTAAAGTAGAGAAAGAATAAGATATTAAAGGTTGTTACAATAAACTGAGAGTGTTGGTAAGCGTTGACCATTTTTAATCTACGTGAATGTATTTTACGATTTGACACGATTAGTTATTGTGTATCTCTGAACATTGAAAAATAAAAATAAATTTAATTCATATCTTGAGGTTAACGTCTTTATTTTAAAATTACAATTTCATTTAAGACTGTTTTTACAATAGGATATACATCTACGTATAGGCAATTCCCAATAAGAAATTCAAACGGCGTGATTTTCTAGATACATGTATACAGGCACGTAGCATCGTTTTTGAAAGTGAGAATTTTTTTTTACTTACCTAAAAAAGGTTGACAAGCAAAAAAAAAAGCGGCAAATTAAAAATTGCTCAAAACTTCCCTGCCCCCCCCCCCCCCCCCCCCCCCCCTGGGTTGCTACGTGCCTGCATGGTATAAATACTAAGCATTGATGAACAAAAGCGAGTTTGATATACGTATAACGATGAAGACCACTTATGCCTAGCAGACATACTTTTAAAAAAATATTGCTGGGGATTTTGTTTTATCCTATAAGATCTTTAGCATTTTCAGCAGTTACATCGGCCATGTAAACATTAAATCATCCCTGCAAATACCAGGTAAAGCGTAAAAAATTGTTGTAAAATGTTTTATGCGTCGTATTGAAACACAACACACTGCGAGAGAGGGAAGATATGTAGATTAAAAAAAGCATTAGAACTCCTCATGCTAACGTGATACTGTGAAATCACTTATTTTCTTGGAGTTTAATTTTCGTTGTATGAAGAGACTCACGAATTCATGTCCACCACGAAATATAAATTTTCATATGCAAAACTACAAAAAAGTTCTTCATCCACGTAAATGAATCCCCACGAACCAACATTTTTCCTCAAATCACGAAATTTTGACCCCATGAAAATATGTGATTTTACAGTATTTGAAAAATGTTTTAAATTTTTGAAAAATCATAAGGACATGAACAAAGATGTTTCACTCCAGCATGAAGCGACGTAAAAGTTATTTCAATCCACGATTATTTTTTATAAAGCGCTTATCCGTGTACAGGAGAAAAAAAGGAATTGTTCTTTCACTTGAAAAGAAGGAAAATACTTGTAAATGTAAATATTTAAAATTAATTATTATAATATGCAAAATAATATTATCCATGGATGAAGATATTTTTAAAAAAAAAATGTAATGCGAATACAAGTTCTGTGAAATAACTTCTTTTCACTAAATGTGTTCAAATGTCTGACTCTCCCTTACACCCCCCCCCTCCGATTCANNNNCCCCCCCCCCCCCCCCCCCTCCGATTCAGGTCTCTAAGAAGATACATCTCAGAGTGTTCAAGGCATTAGGGATTTAGCCTTTTGGGACTGTGCACTGATTCAGAAAAAATTATGTATTTACACTGATATTATAGTAACAAAATGAAGATTTTGAAAATGAGAAACTGAGTTTGAAAAAAAGAAAGCTATTTTTGTGACCACTGTTGGTGATAAGTAAATCATTACGCTTCACGTATAAAATGATTTTGAAAGAAAAAAATATTTATTTATCTATACTTGTGGCTGTATTGTCTTTAAACATATTATGTATAACTAAGGTCCAACAACAAACCATCATATGAAAATCTGTGAAATCTTTTATATTCCAGGAAGGGGGGGGGGGTAATAAAATGCGTGTTGCTTCAAAATGAATCCGATTACCTTACTTCATATTTTCACCATAGGACGCTTAAAATTACAGCACATATTAGTTTTGGGAAAATTAATTGGGTAATTTTTTGTCTTGACGTTAAAAACTGCTATTGGGTTGAAAATATTACTGCAAATTTAAAATTAACACTTCCCCCAAAACAATGGCATTTCTTCATCTATCAATAGTTTCAGAAACAGTTTTTTTATTTTCAATGAACATGAAGCTTATTATAAAAATATCTGCAGGAAATTATTTAATTTATTTCAATTTTGCTTTGTGTTTGGCAAAATAAAACATTCACCTCATAAATATCAAAAAGTTTAAAAAGGGTGGTTACCATGGCAACCATAACTTCCTTATAACCCCGACGACCATGGTTGATACTTTGATATAATGGTATCCTTGACATAAGGCACATTATATGTAGAAATGAGAAAAAAAGAACATGTTTTTGCGTATCGTAACAACTGGCTGGTATTTTCCTCACGTGCAGAAGTTAATAATTTATTGCATTATAGATATAATAGGAGTGTCATAGAGAAGTTTAAGTCATCATGTTCATTAAAAAGGGTCGTTTGTACAGGTTTTAAGTATAGGAAACTTCAAAATTTAAATAAAATTCCATCTTCTATTTGCTTGTCATAAAAAGGCTGTCTAACGTTATCATACAAATTGTTATACCATTATTTACACCCTATTCAGTCTACTGATTTTTCCCTCTCGTTTTTACCCGATGGTAAGTAAGACACGGCGGGTGTGACAGAACGGCAGGGAATGATCTCCCTCCATGGCTCCTGAACTTTTTGCACATCCATTCCTGCTTTGCGCTAAAATTTCTCAATGGAATTTAAGCCTGAATACTGTTCTCCATAGTTCTTTTATATGTTGCAAAAATCTGAAAATAATCAAAACTGAGGAATTTGGGTGTTTTTAATTGTCACACATCTTTGTATTCTTGTGATCTAAACTCAAAAGAGGAAATTTGGGTGTATATATCCAAAATATTTAAAATACAGTGTATTATCAAGAATTAGAACCATAACTAAGTCAAGTTACAAAAAAATGTACGCAAGTAAAACCATCACACCAGCGTTGTCAGTGTATGGACAATGATGTGAAAATGACAGCAAATGAAACATTATCGTTAAAACACAAAAAATGCAGGAGGCATAATTACTTCCCCTAGAATGACAAAAGATTTTTGAGAGATATAGTCTCAAAAGAAATCAAAAGATATTGAATTTTATCGTTGTCTTTTAAAATAGAAAAACAATTATTTTTTATAGCTTATTCTTTATTTTGAGGCAGGTTATTATTGTTTAAAATGCTGTAACATTTATGAATTTACTATTAAGTAAGCTGATCCTGCTTTTGAGGTTTCTGAGGCGAAAACTAACCATGAATAATTAAATTTTATTGATACATAAAAGAAATAAATAATTGTTTTTTATGCTTTACTGCACAAATAACGTGCAATAAAATACAACTTAAATATATAATCATTTTCAATTATTTTTTCTTATTTAAAAACATTTTTATTTTTTTAAAGCTTCTTTTTTGTCTATTTTTTATACTATGAGCAGAAAGAGCAAAAGACTATGTGCACAATATGTTGTGCAATAGGAGAAAGGGCAGAGGCAGTTATGGTTTGCAAAGAGTCTGACTGCCAAGAAAAGTTATGTGAAAGATGTAACAAAAGACATGGGAAACAAAGAGACACGAAAGATCATAAGGTCATTAAGCTGGAGGAGGATGTTTCAAGTGATAAAGTTTTTTGGGGGGAAATTTGCACAGATGAACCCGTACCTGGCGTTGCGTATTGTACTGATTGTATAAATCCAGAAATACTCTGTGATGAATGCAGCAAGCACCATCCTGGATTCCGGAAATTTAGAAATCACAAAATGTCTTCAGACCTTAAATTGCTTCAAAACACGTAAGACAACATAAACGATAATTTTTATAAAGAAATAAATGTTAAATCCTAGAAATCAGTATGATGGAAAATTTATTACAGATAATATTTTCATCTTTCTTAAAAGACAAGTTTTTTGTATTATATTGTACTTTTTTTTAATCTTTGAAGACGTCATAAGGCACAATTTATAGAAATATCCTCCAAAACAAAGGAAAAATTCATGGATAATTCAAAATGGAACCCCTGCAGGGATGAAAGTACCCAAAACATAGAAACCTCACCTAACTTTCAATTAAGGCCTTTCCAGTTTGAATGTCAAGAAGTTTCTGCTTCTAAGTTTTCTCTTGATCCTGAAAACTTTGATCCTAATGATCAACAGCATTTACAAAAAAGGAGCGGAAGAGACCATGGATTGTCTCCGTGCGGGCAGATGTTCGAAACACAACAAAGAGGAGTGCCTGCACAGCAAAGAGGAGCTCCTGCCAAATCTATTCTAAGGTCCGTTCAAATACCTGGCTCCAGGATCATGAAACCGTCTTAAGTCTCAAGTCAGACTTAACTCCAAAAATGTGCACTTAAAATTTAAGATTGATTTTAAAGTGGATCACAAAAAAATGACTTAGAGTTTATACTGGAATTTTGTCTTAAATTTTAAGACTGCTTATAGGCAGTCTTAGTTTTTTAAGATCGATCTTAAAGCTGAACACGACTCGTAAATAGGCAAACGCCATTTTTGATAGCATTATCTACGATACATCAATACTAGGGTATACTCGTCGCTTTCGTTACACCTGACTGCTTTATTGTCACAGGTATCGGCGTGGAATGGCGACCCGTGTTCGTGCTGGTTATCTTGCATTACCTTTGTTTATATTTTATTGCAGTTACGTTTGTCTATGCTGTTTGTATACTGCTCTGACTTATACAGCTATAATTTTAAATTTATTTGGTATCTTACTTTCCTGCATTAGACGAAGTATTACGATATTATTCTGGCTACCAAGTCCTGTATAGCATACGTCCGTCTACACCGGTGTCGACTGATTAAACTGAACAGTCTCTAATTCTTGCCCTATTTATATGGGTCTGCAGGGTAGCGAGTCTCGGGAACTAAAATGGCGGATACATTTCTTTTACGAATCGTGTTCAGCTTTAAGTCTGTTTTCAATGTAAGCAGACGATAAAGTTTTGTACCTTCACGCATTGAAGAGTTCCTCGCAGTCGCGGATCTAAGTTTTTTGCAAAGTGGTGTGGTGCCATGTCCCTTCAAACGTGGTACACACTACACAATGTATTATTTTTTATATAAACATGATAAAGAGATACTTATGTATCTCTGACTATACCAATGGCTTTTCTACATACATACTGAAGAGTTCCTCGTTACTATGACAAATAAGATTTTATGGTAAGTTTTTTGCTAAGTCAAATCTTAGCTAAGTTTTTGCTTAGATCGTTTTGTGATCCACTTAAGTACGCGATCTTAGCTAACTCTAAATTTTAAAATTAAGACAAAATTCTGACTTAAATTTAGGACAGTTTCATGATCCCGGAGCCTGGTAATAAAATAATTAAGTACACTGTATATAGAGATATGTTGTAGAATGTTATTTAAATTTCAACATCTTTATATTTACAGTTTGCATAGTGGGATATATATAACAAAGACTTCAAATAATGTAAGTTTTACCTCATTTCAAAATTTTATTTCAAAATTGAAATCGTATGAATTATTTGGAGATTATTCTCATATACAAATTACTGGTTTCATATAAGCTAAATATTTAATGTCAAATTACCCTTGCAAATAGATACCAGGTAAACCATTGCCGGACATCATCAAATCCGATTCTGTCCAGTTGCATTGGGGAAATTGCAATGATGCGGACTGCTATCAAATGCGATTCAAAAGTAAAGAAGGAACGGAAAACTGGAAAATAATTCAGACGGTAGACAACGAAAATGAAATTACAATTGAAGGTTTAATGGCTGATACAACATATATTTTTCAAGTCCGGGGAGTGAAAGGGGACCTTGAAGGTCCCTACGGTCAGGCTAACGAAATAAGAACACACGAATCACTGGCGTCGTTTCTAATCAACTTCTCAGTTGAGATAAGTGAAGGAAACCCTTCAAAGTTTGAGTTACCGTTTTATCAGAACCGAAGGGCAAGAAACAACCAGTATAAAACACGCCAGATATGCTTAGGTAAAGATTTTAAGATATTTTATTTTTACATTAATTGTAAAAAATCTAATTTATTTTAACTAATGAATGGATTTTACTTCTAGCTCAAGAAGCAATTACAATTCCAAATCAAGACGAGAGAACGATAATGTTAGTAGGTGGAACAGGATCCGGGAAAAGCACACTTGTTGAAGGCATTGTTAATTACTTGATGGGTGTAAACTTTGAGGACCCCTTCCGATTTTCTATTGTGAAACTTGAAGACGAAGAAAGACTTAAAACAGGAAATCAGGTAAACATTCAAAGAAAATTACTTGTCAAAAGTGAAGTCAACATTTTATAAACATTTTATAATTTATCTTGTAAATTTATTCGGTATCTTGCTTTCCTGCATTAGACGAAGTATTACGTTATTATTATCACTACCGAGTCCTGTAAAGCATACGTCCGTCTACACCGGTGTCGACTGATTACACTGAACAGTGAATAAGTCCTGCCCTTTATATAGGGGTCCTGGGGGGGGGGGTAACACGGGTTTGTGAGAAATTTTTAAGTAGTTATGTATAGGACAGTTAACATTTCGTGGTGGACATAAATTTGTGGGTCTTTTCAGAACCCGAAAACAACGAAAATTAAACCTCCACGAAAATTAGTGATTTCACTGTATGTGATAGTCCATGAGCCAGGTCATGCATTTTTTGGTATCGGTACCATCTTGGGTGAAAGAAATCATAGTTAATTTTTGAAGGACACATATCTCAACTTCAGAAAATGTATGATAGCATTCAATTGATTTCGGCTTTAATGGTGTATCAACTGTTTATATACACCAACCCAAATTCTTCGTTCTCTCAGCTGTGTCTTTGAAAAAAGAAGGTTGGTTTTTCAATATGCAATTTATATCTTATTTCGAATGATATTTTCTTTAAAAAAAATTTTTGAATGCAGACCATTCTATCACCTTTTTCAATAATTATTCAATATTGGCTCTGTAACGAGGCGTCTAAATTATACAGGAATATAATTCTACCTTTCATCATAAAAGTCTAATATGCAATTTTTTTTAAATTTTAATCATGGAAAGAAATTACTACTGTGACAATTTTCACATCAAAAACATATTAAATGGTCATTTTGTTTAAAGAGTTTTTTTTTTGCATATAAGCATTTCAAAACATTATTTTAGTAACAAATATATATAACTTGATTTCATAGAAAATTTTTATCCCTATCCTAAAAACAAAAATTGATGGAAAATTCCCTTGATTTACCCTGTGCGTATATTTTTAACTTAACAAAGATATTGTGAACATGCCAGATCTCAGGTAGAGCCTCTATGTAAAATGTTTCATTTATTTAATCTCAAGCTAAACCATGGAGATAATGGACACCTGTATGTTATTCTAAACGTGTAATTTGCTATTTTTTACATCAAATTATATGTGCACAATTATTTGTATCAATATATATCTATGCTTTGTTGGCGGTGGGCTGTGTCTTATATACGACCTACAATGGCCTGACGCCCTTCCACCCACTAGTCCGGTTAGCGTTAAACCGTACACTCTTAAGGGAGATCCCTCTAGTAGAGCACTCTCTACACAAAGCACTAACGGGTCTCAAACCCTGTTGATTGAGAGTTACCTACCTATATCGTATGTAAAGACTGTGCACAGGCGGAATCTGCGGAGAAAACCGTCGTGGTCAACGGGGGAGAAGGCGGATACAGCAAGCACCGTGTAATGCTTGGAGCAAGGCATGGCACATATAGCACATCTTGGTCATCCGCTGTATCTGTCTCCATCTCCAGACGACCTGACATCTATTTTGCCACTGGATCTAGATGGTTGCGGGCGAGAGAGTGAGGTCGGCGACGCGCAACCTTTCTTCATTTTAATCGAACTCATAGCGGAAGTCATTTATCATCCTCCATCCCTTCTATCATCCACCCAAAAGCACTGAGGCGACAGGCGAGCATCAAAGGTGACAGGTGCGGGTTCACTGGAAGTTGCAAGTCGCGGACCAGCACACAGACGGCACAGGACATATAGTCGCTCTTCACAGACCGCAGCAGCGTTTGAGTTCAGCAGCCATCTGTGAGACTGAGCAGACTTCTTTAGAAATGCACTGCTCACTTCCATGGTAAAGGGAGCGAATAAGAAAAGGTATCTCAAGCGCTACCTGTTCCACCCTTCCCAGCCAGTTTACCGCAGCTGGTGGGGACCCTATACATGCGGTAGAAATAAAAGAGAACAAAAAGAAAACAAGGATCATCCCCCTGTAACGTGGATCGTGGAACGTTCCAACGCTTCTCTACAGAGACATTACAGATATACTTAAGAGACGCACAACACTGATTGCAAGCAAACTCACGAGATATAACATTGACTTCTTGGCTCTCAGTGAAACCAAAATGGATGAAAAAGGTGAACTGTGTGAAAGAGGCGCTGGCTACACCTTCTTTTGGAGTGGACGAAAAGCTGGCGTAGGCTTTGCTGGAAAAACGACACTTGCTGGCAAGCTAGTCGGCGTACTTAAGGGAGTGAACGGCCTCCTGATGACAATGAGACCCCCCTAACTCGAGAAAAGCTACTATTGTCAGCGCATATGTTCCTACCCTGACTAACCCGGAGAAGGATAAAATAAATTCTTTGAGAACCTCCATAATGTCATCAACGCCGTCCCTAACGCCGAAAAGCTCATAATTCTAAGTGACTTTAATGCGAGAGTTGGAACAACACCGGGGAATGCGTGATTGGAAAGCACGGAGTGGGAAAGTGCAACAGTAACGGTCTATTGTTTCTCCAGACCTGCGCTGAACATGGCCTTCTAATCACTAACACCATTTTCTGCCTTCCCATCCGTAACAAGAAGTCAAGGATGCACTTTCGCTCAAAGCATTGTCAGGAAGATAAACAGACAGAAAGTTCGTTTGTTCACCAAGGCTATGTGCGGCACGGAGTGCTGGACAGATCACTGTTTCGGGGTCTCTAAACTTCAACTCTCAACTTCCAGATCAAACTCTGGATACGTCCTCAGGGGACTAAGACTTCAAAACGTCTCAACATTGGTAAGCTCAAGTTGTCTTCCACCTCTCAGTACATTGCTGACACCCTGGAAGAACGCCTGAACTCCACAGTACTGGATGAGCACGACGTGCAAGCAGCATGGAACACACTTTGCAATATAGTGTAAAATATAGCCTTCGAGTGTCCTGAACCATCCGCCAAAAATACATACTCTGGTTTGATGAGAACCATGCCGAAATCACGTAACCCCAACTTTACAGCCAAAAAGACTCTCTGAGGAACGCTCGCAGCATAGTACAGCAAAAGCTTCGGGATATGCAGGGCGAGATCAAACGCTACACCGAATCTCATGACAGGAAGAACTTTAACCGTGGACTTGGGGAAGTCTTCGGGTTAACTCCATCAGGTTGATCCCCTCTCTTCCATGATGACGGGTTAACACTTATCACAGAGAAAGAAAGATACTCGACAGGTAGGCGGAAAATTTCAATTGCATTCTGAACCGCCCTTCTACCATCATCGAAGAAGCCATCAACCGACTGCCCAGGATCCCATCAACCATTCACATGGCATGGACGCCGTTCCCACGTTGAATGAGATCCATAAAGCAATTAGTCGGTTGTTAACTGGCAAGGCACCTGGCGGACACTCCATTCCAACTGAAATTTACTAAGAAGGGGGCGTGGTTCTAGTCGAAAAACTTCATTGTCTGCTTGTGCAAGGATTGGCCTGACCAGTCACCTCCAAACTCACCGTCCAGGTCATCCCCCCACACTAAGATGAGACAGTGGTCATCGTCGTCACCGACGGACGAATAACTAAACTAGCATATGTGCATTGGTACTTATTTTGTTTCTTTATACAAGTTTTTGAGATACATGTAATTGTTGAATAAAAGTAAAAAAAAAATGCAATTTTTGTTAGAATCACGGCTAGTAACTCAATTAATGCTCTCTTAATATGTTCATCATATCTCTGAGTAACTCTGGTAGAACTTTCTTTCACGATTGGCAACTGTGACAAATACTTTGCAGGTTGCAAATATATTTAGCTCAAAATACCTAATTTGAGAAATAAAGGGCAATAATTGTGTCTCCAGCATTGAAGCCACAAAAGATTTGATGCTATCATACATTTTCTCACTAGTAATGGGTATGCCTTACCAAATATCTCTATAAAGTTTATTCACCCAAAATGATACCGACCAACCCCAGTGGCTCATGGTCTATGAGACCTACTGTTAATTTTTCTCTGTAACCTAGCCACGTTTTTGGTGAAAGATGAATAAAGTACAAATACTTGCAATAAAAATTAATGAAAGAAATACTTCAGAATAGTTTTTAAATAGTGTTGTATTATGTGGATGATGGGGGTCCGGAGCACAGTCAAGGGGAAAAATATACAAAACATGTAATGTAAAAAAAAAACTGGGATAGCAAAAATAAGGCTTTTCCTATGTTATTCATTTTTTACTGACATATCCTGAATCAAGGTTTTTAATTCTGTTATTTCCGACTCCTGTTGACCTTTTTCAGAACCTTGTTGGGTCAAACTTGTTTTCCCTGTTTCCTTTTTATCCTTTTCCGTTACTACAGTTTCTTTTTTTAATTTTCTCAATACCACTCTTAATTTGTCGAAGTCATTGATCGTTTCGAACTTAAATCTAGAGATACCTTTTAAATCCTCTCTGAGGCCTGCCAAAAATTTTGATCTAAACATCTCCTTTGAGTCATAGATTGCGATTAGGTCGTGTTCTATGATTCTGTTTAATATATCTTCAAGCCTACATGATCAAGATGTGATATCCCCCATTTTGCTTTGTTAAGCAATGTAGAATTTGGCTAATAATTCTTCTTTGGTGTCTGCTGTCCCATTCAGACTTTTTTTCAATTTTTTTTTAGTACAGCACCAATACTAGTACTTATACCTGGACCCAATCGCATAAGTATTCCGCTAGCCTCACCTCTTACAGATCTCCTGATGGCTTGCATAATAGTGTCCTCTTTGTATGTTTTCTCAAACATTAAACTCTTCACCTAATAACGTCATTGTTCATAATCTGTCTCTTCTTTTGTTTCACTTTCTCCATAAGAAATCGGAAATCTTGGCATGTTTGTGTGGGTTGACTGTACTAGAATGTTGAAATGTCAGGTTTTTGTATCTGGCTTGGCTGATGCTGAAAAATCCTCTAGCCATTTTTGAAGATCAGCTTATGTTTCACACTTTGGATTTAAACCAAGATCCTTAAAAGCCTGTAAAGGCTTTTTGTCTTCTTCGGACGACATGATCAATGTTTACGAAAAACACAAAAAAC
Organism: Saccostrea glomerata; assembly: GCA_003671525.1. Lineage (NCBI taxonomy): Eukaryota > Metazoa > Mollusca > Bivalvia > Ostreida > Ostreidae > Saccostrea > Saccostrea glomerata. Next base: position 20,833 of record PRKT01000765.1, read on the forward strand.
CGAACGCAAAAAAGTGCACATATGATCAATGACAAAACGGTATCTACCCACACATTCTCACACTTTGAATTAATGAACAGTATAATGACATATAACGTAGATTAAAAAATAAAAGAGTGATCTGTAGACGACAAAGATCAAATGATCAACACAACACTTTGATCAGGAAATGCAAGTTTGTCATACACTCTCAATCTTGGATTAATTTGAAATTTCTAACACAGTACCCAAGTATTACTGATTATACCAAGTATTACTGATTATACCCTTTGGACAAGTTCCCCGTAGACAACAGACAAACTTCGATCAGTATCTGTTCGTGAATATCTAGGTCATTGTGTATCATGTCATCTCAAAATACCCTCACTGGACAGTTTATACCAGAGCTGTACAACTGCTCCCTAGTTGTTGAACAAATGTGCCACAATTACAAAAATAAATACATTACATCTATAAACCCAACAATTGTTTTAAATACAATGCAAGTTAAAGAGGTTACACTTACTAAATTCTCATCAAAATAATATATGCATATAATAAACATGCTACCTAAAAAATTCAAAACATGATCAAGAAAAATATTCATATATTCAAAGTCTCTAGTAAACACATCTTAAACAGTTTCTTCGTCCATTTCTAGGATCATACACATATTGTCGACAGGTTGCGTTAGAATGTTTGTCGCGGTTTTCACTTTCACCTGACGGACGAGTCAATTTCTGTTGGGAATTGCCTCATGCACTACTCCCATCGGCCAAAAGTTCCTTGGGCCGTTCGAATCTACAACTAACACAATATCACCGATTTGAAAGTTTAACTTGATATCATGCCATTTTTGTCGTTCCATGAGAAAGGGTAGATACTCGCGTACCCAACGATGCCAGTACAAGTTGGCCTTATATTGTATCTGTCTCCAACGGCATCTGTGAAACAGATCTGTCTTATCAAAGACTCCTGGAGGAAGGTTAGGTTTCCTCTTCATCAAGAGCAAATGGTTTGGAGTAAGTTGCTCCAAGTCACAGTGTTGATCCGTGTTCTTCGTTATTGGTCGGTCGTTGATTGTATACTGACACGCAAAAGAAACGCAACAGACTATTTTAGGGGGAAATAATTAAAGTAAAGAGTTTTGTATCTTAAAATTATGAATATCTTTAATTTGGGAAACATCAGTTAATTAACGGTTGTACAATTTCCATACCATAACCGGAAGTAAAGTTTTATATTATGTAGTTTGCAATATTATGCAATATGCAATTATATGCAATTATGCAATATTACTCAGTATGTAGTTTTAAGGGTTTTTTACTGTTCAGAAAAAGTAATGCAGCAATATTTCAAAAAATATACTTCATTTCGTTTCTAGAAACAATGCTAAGGCTACTTGAAAATGGCTTATGTACGCATTTCCATTGCTCTAATTGGAAAATTTCAATGTAAAGATGATGGAGATGATGCAAATTTTCACTACATTTCGCCTCAGCAGGGTATAACCTATCATATGCATTAAGGAAAGTCCTTGTACCGGAAGTCCAAGGGTGACTACACTGCTCTAAGTTAGAGAAAATTCGACCTAATTATCTGGAAAACGGGCATTTAAAAATATCAAAGAATAATTCCATCGCTGAGATCTCTATATTAATGAACCTACTGTATCGTAGAAATTAAGCTGCAATTGTTGTTTAGGGCAGTCCTGCACGTTTAACTTGAATGGCTGGGAGGGGGTATTTTAACAGTCATATTTTACTTAGTAAAGTAAACAGATAAACATTAAACATTTTTATCAAATCTTTGATGTTCTGAAAATCGAATTTAGCCTTACTTTATTGGCTTTTGAAAATCAAAAGATAAAAAATCAAACATAAGGCCGCATTTGTAAATTACTGCTTGTTGCGTTTCGTTTGCGTGTCAGTATATATTCAATTTCACACATTACATTAGAGTATGAAGTCCTTTATCATCAAGTGTCTGCTCCTATAGTACACTATTCATGGCTTTACGAAAGATCTAATTAACCTCTCCCAGGCTCCCCGTAGTGTGATCCAGCTGGTGGGTTAATCTGCCAGTCTACGTTCTTTTGTAACATCGCAGATTGGATCTCTGCTTGGTTCCATTCTTGTATGGATTTTTTAAGTTCACGTTCAGAACCAACAAAGTTAGTTCGTTGTCAGAACTCATTTTCTTGACTTGTCCTCTTCTTGCTATAAAACAACGTTATGCATTTATGTAAGAATCTGTATCCACGAAGCTGCTATCTCTAGATGCACTGCATGACTAGCTTAGCAAGTGAATATAACACCGTAGCGTTTCAAACGGCTCCGTTTCACTTTGACTTCAAATGGTCCGAAGTAATCGACACCAGCTCTGCTAAATGGTGGTTCATCTTGGATACTGCTATTTTTGGGTAGACCTTTGGCTACTGTCGTCTATAAGTAACACACTTTGATATGACCTTCCGAATTGCAGATGGAGCATGGATAAGCCAGTAACGTTCTCTCAGCTTTGCTAGCACGTGGTTTCTGCCACTGTGTAGTAGATCCTGATGAATTTGTTTAAGAGTTAGAGTGGACACATGATGATCTTTGGGTATAATCACTGGATGTTTCATCTCCTCTGGAAAACTTGACTTGTGTAAACGACCACCGACTCCAGACACAAGGGTATTTGAATCCAGGCCACACTATGTTTCAATGAATGCCATGACGAGATGGAGATGGAGGAAGGTCATATCAAAGTTCGTGAATTAGAGTTTGTGTCTGTACGTAGTTTTTGAGGAACACCTTTATTAGAAGTTGAACTTGAAGATAAAATTCTGTAGACATGCTAAAGACACAAAACAACCTGTACTTTGTAACGAATGTTGCATTAATCGAACATTCCCCGGTAAAAGTATTTATAGTGAGCGCTAAGTCGCTTGTGCATAAAAAAAACCCAGTTCACTTAGTTACGAAGTTTCACGGAGAATACCGAAGTAAAAACGTAAATAAATAATTAAAATGGCGGACATGTTCCTTTTACGAATCGTGTTCAGCTGTAAATGCTTTTTTTTTTTGTTTGGTAAAATAAATATTTTCCTGCATAAGAAGAATCTTTTTTGCAAATCTAAATTATAATTATTGACCTCTAAAGATGGAAATCGTTCATTGTTATTTTTTTTACCAATTCGTGTATTATTAAAAGTCAAAGGTACAAGTAGTAACAGTACAGTCTGATTTAATGTTAACCTAGTGCAAGTTTCACTTACTTTATAGTTTATATAACACAAAATAATAAATCTTGAATACTTTAAGGGTTAAATAGTACAATAAGATATACGAATTTGATTTAGTATTTTGATATAAATATTAACATTTTACAGGCAGTTTCCCAGACAGAATGGATAACAGTTTACAAAATCCCGCCTTACAAAGGAGGACGGCTGGATTTTACATTGAACATCATAGATACCCCAGGATTTGGAGACACCAGAGGGATAGAGAGAGACTACGCCATTGTTGATCAAATCAAATACCTTTTCTCTGCAAAGGGGGATGAGGGAGTCCTCTTCCTTGATTCTGTTTGTTTCATTGTGAAGGCACCTGATGCTCGCCTCACACATGTTCAGAAATACATATTCGATGCAATCATGTCCCTCTTTGGAAAAGATATAGAATCAAACATTTGTACGTTGATAACTTTTGCTGATGGAGCAGATCCGCCAGTGTTGGCTTGCCTTAAAGAAGCCAAACTTCCTTTTGGAAATACATTTCAGTTCAACAATTCAGCACTCTTTGCCCCAAACAAAAATCTTCAAAGGAGCTCTCTGTCCCCCTTTTTCTGGGAAATGGGTTGCAAAAGTTTTGCGGCATTCTTTAACAATTTAAAAAAAATCGAAACAAGAAGTTTGACACAAACGAAGGAAGTCTTGCATGAACGAGAACAGCTAAGAACGATCATATCGAATTTAAAACCGCAAATTAAAGCAGGCTTATCAAAAATGTTTGAGATGAGAGAACAATTAGACCTTTTCAAAAGGCACAAAAACGATATTGAAAATGATAAAGATTTTACATATGAGGTAGAGGAGACGAGACCTTTCATGAAACGTTTGCCTAAAGGACAAAAGGCTAATTATTGCACTCAGTGTAATGTAACTTGCCATGAAGATTGCAGCATAAATGAAAACGACAAAAATGTCAGGTGCTGGGCAATGGCTAATGACAATTGCAGAATATGTCCGGGAAAATGTTATTGGTATGAACACAAACGCACCCCATACATATTTTTATACAAGATAGAAACAGTTACCAAAACCTACCAAGAAATGAAAAATAGGTACGAGAAAGCAAAAGGTGAAAAATTAACCCACGAAGTATATCTTAGAGAGTTGGCTTTTGCAACAGAAGAGCTCATGAACAGAATAATGGATATGGTAGATAAAATGAACTCCTACAAAACCAGACTGAAAGAGATTGCATTAAGACCGGATCCTCTTTCTACTGTTGAATACATAGATCAGATGATCAAAGCTGAAGAATCTGAACAACAGCCAATGTTCACAAAGAGAATCAAAATGCTCAAAGAAATGAAGGAAATGGCATTAGTTGCTCAAGATTATCAAAATTTAGACAAACATTATCACGATACTCGCGGTGACGTAGCCTCTGCTATTGGCAAAGAATTTAAAACCTAAACAAACACCTCAACAATTCAGAAAAATAAAGGAACAGGAAAATAGAAAAAAAATAGTACGATGACAAAATTGTTTGGATAGATAACTGACGTTGCATATTTTCAGTTTCATAATATTCTCACGTCATCTGATTCGCTATGTGTTTTTTTTTTGTACGCGCGTCCTCCGTATATCGTTTCTTTTCATAAAAAAATTCCATATCTTTAACATCACTTGTAATATATGTCACCGACAAGTATTTGACCCTACGCGTAACTCAGCTCACTCTTTAAAAAATGAAAATAATGTAATCAATTAAATTACCCTAAATCTTACTCAGGGTGCACTAAAAATAGTACTTACTTTTACTCAAATCAATTAAACAAATCACTTAATTGAAGTATTTTTAAGTAAAAATGTTCGTCACCATAGCAATCATGATAAGTATAATTCATAATATTTACGAGTTATTTGAAGTAATATAATTTTATAGTTATAGAAGCAGTCATAATTATATTATTATGAACTTAAAAAGGGGGAAAAATAATTACTTGCGTAGAGGTAAAATACTAAGCATTTTGAAAGAATTCAGAAGTGGTTTTGAGTAAAACATTTACTCAATATTAGTACAGCAAAAACTCGGTTATAACAAAGTCAATGGGACCTGTGAAATTACTTCGCTATATCCGTAATTCACATTTTATCCGTATACGGAATACGTAGAAGAGATATATATGGTCGGGGATCCAAGAAAACCTCGCTCTATCCGTAAATTTGCAGTATCCGTGTTCTTACTAAGCGCGAATTTTGCTATAAACAACTTGCTAATCATTTAAACAAACTAATCATTTTTGAAAGAGTTATTAAGGTGTTATTCGATTAGAGCCTTCTAAAGACATTTTGCATGAAATTCAATAAATTGTCATGAGAGAATTAACAGATCTTAATAATAAGAACCATGATATAGTCAACTAATTCTTATCTTTATACTGTATATTATATAGATTTCTAATTTCTATTGCCAATATATTCATCGTTTCTTTATAATAGTTTACCTTAACATTTATACTCAATTCCTTTAAACAGTGTAATTGACATTCACTATCAACTCAATACCTTCATTCGTTTTGGAGTGATTGCCAGGACAAACTGATCCCCTAAAAATCAGTAAATCGCCCATATCTCACGACCGGAAGTGACGTTATAAATATAAAAAAATTCCAATAAGATTCAGGTAATTTTCCATCAGATCTGTAAGTTTCGTGAAATCGATTGCGATCGCGATCGAACCGTTCCCGAGAATTCGCGTGCAAAATGCGGTAAAATTCGTTGCAAACCAAAGACCTTAATAACATTATTTGTTAAAATCTTAAAAACAGTTTCTATTTATGAGATACAGTGTGATGTTGGTCATCATCACATTGTGATTTAAATATCCGCTATGTTCGACGGAATTCTGTGCAGCGGTTTATGAGAACTGTTCATTTTTATATTAAAGGTATGGCAAAAATTCTATGTAGAAAAGCGCGGAAATCCCAAGGAAAATATAAGAATTGGAATTTTATGGTAATATGCACATCTTCAAACTGTGTTCTAAATATATTTGCTACTTTAACGATTCTATGCAGCAGTTTTATAGTACTTGCACTGACAAACTGTTCATCTCTTTATTCAATGTATGGGAAAAAGGAGTTGAAAAGTGCGGAAATTCCAGGAAAAGTAAAAGGAATCCAATTTTCCGGTATGCACATCTTCACATTTTCCCTAAATACGAAATGAAATACTGTGCATACTGGGTTGAAGAGGAGTTGCGCTGACAAACTGTTTATCTCTATATTCCAGAAATGGCCAAACATCTAAGTGTAAAAGTGTGGAATTTAATGGAAAAATAAAGGAATCGGAATTCGCTGGTGATATGCACATTTACACATTATGTCCTAAATATCTGCATAGTTTACGAATTCTGTGCAACAATTTATAAGGAGTTGCGTTGACAAACTATTCATCTCTATATTCAAGATATGGCCAAATATCTAAGTGTGAAAGTGCAGAAATTCCTATGAAAAATAAAGGAATCGGAATATTTTTGTAAAATGCACATCTACAATCTGTTTCCTAAATATCTTCAAAGTTTGGCGAAATTCTGTGCAGCGGTTTAATAGGAAATGCGCTGACAAAAAACAGGACTGACAGACAGGTCAAAACATTATACGTCCCGCAACTTCTTGCGTGGGTTATAAAAATCTTATGAGTCAAAGAACAATATTTCATTGTTAACTCTAAATATTAACTTACCTGAAAATATTCTTATTTGCATCATTGACTGTATTAGAATGTTTAATATTGATTATAATTGTGTATCCATTTATTTTTACAGTACCAAGTATATTTTGCCATTTTCTTTGGACATTTTTCTGTAAACTCTTTACATTATCTGTTAACTTTGGCGTCATAATAACGGGGTTTTAATGTTGTTGTTTTTGTTACTTTTCAAAATTGAATGATCTTAAGACTTACTGTATACAGGGTTACTTTTACCCTTTAACATTTGAAAATAATTTTGCCCCGTTTTAAATTCGCACATTTATAGTTTTGTTTAAGAATTTTTACTGTATTATTTTTGAGTTTGTCCCGTTTTAAATTCGCCCAGATGAAGATAGGGCGAAAGGGGGGGGGGATAAAACGAGGGCGAAAATTTCCCTGTTTACAGTATTCTAATATGTATTCGTGTACCAAAGTATTCTAGTTGTTTAGTTTTGCTTGTGTAAACTGTTTGCTTTTTAATAAATGTAAACACATACTGTAAGTTTATCAATTCTCAAAACCAAATCATTTACTTTCTTTTCTTTATAGCCCCAAGAACATAAAACGGAGAATAGACATAAGGAAGATCATTACACCCAAAGTTTATTTTAGATTGCATTACAGCAACACAAGATTTGTAGATGTCAATTATCCAAACGGGGGTTTCGATATCAAAAGTATTTCATGGTGATTTTTATGCACCCGAATTTTTTTCGGGGCGCATATTGTTTTTGTCCTGTCTGTTTTTCTGTTTGTCCGTTTGTCTGTCTGTCTGTTGTCAACTTAACCTTCGCCAAAACTTTTAAACCGTAAAAGATAGAGACTTCATATTTGGTATGCATACTCTTCTAATAAAGTTCTTTCAAATGCCATAAAGGTCAATGACCTTTTGACCTTGACTGTGACCCATATGCTAAAAATAAATTTTTCAACTGTTTGTCATAACTTTTGAACCATAAGAGATATAGACTTCATATTTGGTATGCATACTCCACTAATAAAGATCCTTCAAATGACATCAAGGTCAATAACCTTGTGGCCTTGACTGTGACCTATATGCTAAAAATAGCTTTTTCGAACTTTGTTGACGCCGGGCGCATATTGTTTCACAAACACATCTTGTTTAAGTCTTTTTTTCTATGTTTAGTGAAATATTTATGCCCCCTTCGAAGAAAGGAGGGCATGACGCTTTGCTGTTGTCTGTCATTCGGTCTGTCTGTCTGTCGATCGATCTGTCTGTCCATTAAGTTTCGGTTCATTTTCTTCGCAACCGTTGCACATACTTAAATGAAATTTGGTATACAGAAATATCATATGAATATCTGTTAACACCCTCTGCTTCATATTAATACAAAAATAGGTCTGCTTATAATATGGCACAATTGGTACCCATGGAAATACCTATGATTGTTGGAAGACCTTGTCTCCAAAATAGACATAGATATTGTCAATGAAAAAAAAACAATCATCTTTTTAATAACTGCAAGCACTTGTGTGTACAATCAGTATGTTTTAACTTAACATTTTTGCAAATGACCAATGACCAGATAAGTAAAATTTATGATTTTCATTTCTGTTAAAAAAGCAGCTGTCAGTGATATCAAAAAATCTTTGATTTTATTTTATTGTGGGGATGGATGTGAATACAACGCTGAGAAGTTGGTTTTCGTGAATCTTGTGAATACTCCAAAAGAATTCCTTAGAATTGTTAAGTATCCGCAACTGATAAATTTCTTCAATACTTTGGTTCTTTTGGATATTAAAAATATTAGAAACAGACATATGATTTCAAAGAATGTCCTCCTTTGAAAGGTAACTATGAGTAAAGGTTGGATTACGACTTGTTAACTAAGAATTGAATTAAATCCAATTTCTTCAAAAATACAACTTATATAATGCGTGTTATAAAACAGGAAAACAATGTTGTTACCTGCTTTATCGACGGGCACCATTATTTACTAAACATTTAATTCACCTAATGTCTGTTTTCACTTCTGGATTATTGAATACAAAAGGATAGACAATTTTCATATTGCCCCTCAATCTCTTAATATGTGAGTCTAACATGGATCTGATATATTTAATGCATTCTGATAAGGTGTCAACGTCTTCTTTTTCATATCTTGCCCATTGTCTGGCGTAAACCTCAACAGAATCCATAATATTTTTGAAATTCCTAGTTGAAAGATTGGGGTTCCCTATATTTAGCACCTTTTACAATAAGTGATCTAAGGCCCTCATGTCCGCATTATTAACTGTACTTACGTCACTTGTAATCCATATCCAGCAGGACTATAGTTATAGGACGAAGAAGAACATGAACGCGATGGAGACTAATATTTGAAATATTCAATATCCAGGCCATGTTTTTTCATTTATCCTTGATCTGAACATTTATCGCGATCAATATTTTCTTTTTCAGACCAACTATGTTGCCCTTTATAGTTTATAATTTACAATCGTGAACTAGTTAAGAGTTGTTAATCATAGTTTAACAAATCGCAAAACTCTATTTATTAGATCGTTAAGAGTTGTAAACCATAGTTCTCAAATCGTAAAACTATAGTTATCAGATAATTTATGTTTTGCAATGACATCAAAATTAATTGTTTTCAGTGTTACGTTCATTTTCTTTCACTTCTACGCTGTGCACCCAATAGAAGGTAATAATGTAAAGTTCAATGATGCAAATTGAAAATAGAAACTTATTCATCTTTAGCTATGGTAATTATATATGAAAAGTACAAATTACTCTGAAATGAAAAGTTGCAAGAACTTATAACCAATCCTTTTGTATGAAATATGCAATAAATTTGACCATAATAAAGTTTTCTTTTTAAAATTGTTAGATTTCAAACCAATTGATAGCTAGTCTTTTCAATTGAATTTAAACGAAAAAACTACATATTTTGGTGTACCCATTGTATTAAAATTGTATAACGTTTTAACTATCTATTATACAGGGACAAGGGTTGGATATTATAGATTTCCAAGAAAATTTCGAAAGAAAATAAACCTGAATATAAATGTAATACAATGTACACAAACTTACTTTTGGACGGGTCACGGTAGCTTAAGTATAAGTCACATTATTCAACGAAGGGGTATACGATGAGGAACCGATGCTTTTTTGATGAAAATGGCGTGGTTGCCGGCCGAACACCACTATTGATCGGACGGTGACTGAGTCTTTTTTGCGAATCGGTGGGGTCATCGGTAGGAAATAATTCGTAGTTAAACTTCAGCGATGTCTCCGACGATGCCTCACATCGCTCCTCATCGGCAACCCATCATTAACACATCTTTCAAGGATCGGCCGATGTATGATTAAGCATCGTCCAATATCCGGTGAATCTGAGGTCATCGGGGGATTGAGTGAAGTTCAACAGATAATGACCGATCATCGGTCGATGTTCGACCAAACATTGGCCCGTAGTCGACCGATGTACGAAAGAAGTTCACCAATGTATGAGCGATGTAATATACATTGGCCTATTATTCTGGAACATCGTTTTATTCTTAGCAATGCATCGCTGAACCTTCATAAGTCCGGCCGGCAACCACGCCATTTTTCTCATAAAACGCATTGGTTGCCCATCGTATGCACATCGCTGGATAATGTGACTGATACTTTAAGGACTACTGGGCCGATGTGGACCGATGTTGGGGCATCGTTAACACCACGGATTACTACCGATTACCACCGGTCTACGGCTACCGGCCGGGAAATGTGACCTAGGCATTAGTGGTTGAGTGTTTGAATCGTGATCGGGAGGCCCGGGTTCGATTCACGTTCGCGGCGCCGCGTCAAACCTAAGACGTAAACATAGGTAGTGATTGTTCCTTCAACAAGCGCTTGGCACTAGAAGTGAAAGTAACGGGCCTTTCGGATATGACCTTAAAAATGTAGGTCCTGTACGTGTCACGGATGGCCTTGGCACGATAATGAACCCTCACTGCTCAATGGCCCTGAGTGCCGAGTATAGGTCTTTTGCAGCCCTTCACCGGCAAGTAGTGGCGTCTCCATCTGAGTGAAATATTCTCGAGAGGGACGTTTAGCAATATACAATCAATCAGTCAATCATACTTACTTCTGAGCCTGGCATTTGTTCTGTTGAAATTTTTCAACATCATCACACAAAGTATGACCTCAACTAGATTTCTGTCTAAGATGCTGATGTGCACAAGGCTTACAAAGGAAGGGGTTCAGAATCTTCACAATCACAGCAAAAATGGGTAGCAGGATTTGTTTCGTTTTCCAAAGAACATGGTTCACAAAGCAATGTTTCTTTCTTGTTTTTCAACGCACTGCTTAATGCACGTTCCTCGGAATATACGATATCCTATCAATGAAAACAATATTATACTTTTTTCCCTTTAAAATCTAACATACCGGTAGTATATAAAACGTAAATAGAGAAAAATGGTATAGACGTGTTACTTGAAGATTAAAGCTACACAGATAAAATGTATCCCTTTTCAAGATTTTTAAAGGCTATAGATTACTGTAAACGTGGGCTCATATAACGTACAGATAATGATATAAAGGAAAAGTAGGGTTTACAATTGAGAACGATGAGGACCTGATTTTTTATAAAAATATCTCAAATGTCTTTTTGTCGTTGTTGTTCATTTGTATAATTGACAATGATATTATGACTCACAATAATAAAAATGTTTGTTTCATAGCGATTATGGGCCAAAACTTTTGTGCATGAGGTATTGAAAATTAAAAAAAAAATTTCAAACAGGACATGTATAGATCAAACATGTTTAATGACGGAAAACACCACGTGTTACCTGCTCATCTGGAGCGTCGTGGTCTTTTTTTGGCTATTTCTGAAACTTGTCTTTCTTTGGGTATCACCGTCTCTTGGGCATGTTGAATTTTTTCTTCAGATATTTTTGAAACATTTTCTAATTGATGATTATTTTGTGTAAGAACATTTTCATCAATGAAAAGCAATTCCCCTTTCGGTACAGAGTTCTGTTTTCAATTAAAAGAAATATTAACATATAGAAAAATGCCATTTGTAATCTTCCATAATGTAAATGGCCAATACCTCTTGATATTGTGGCTGAAAGTGCTCTCTTTCATCAAGTGCTTTTTCATTCTGTAAGTCATTTCTTTCAACTGAACTATATGAAAAAGCCTCTGTTAGATTTATGATATAGGTGTAAAGGTTGATTTTATGTCGTAAAATTTCTTATTTTGAATCTAGAAAGTGGCAATATTTGATCTACATTTGTAATTTACTTTTGTCTTCTTCCATGCCCGATATTCTCTGAGTACCCCGCCTTGCTGATTTACTTTAACACTATCGATGAACCAAAAGCACTTGTCCCTGAAATAATTTCGTTTGCACGTTTTACGGAAGAAAATACAGCTAAAACAATTTGTCTTTTCCTAAACTTAAATACTGTATAAGTGAAAATTTTAGCGAGACGCAAATATAGCGATTTGTGTTTAAACACTGGTGTTTTTATTTTCATGTTTTTCATGTTTCATTTTAAGCGAGATGTTATTTTTGGTAATTTTAAAATGTTCATTAAAAAACCTATTACAAATAAAATGCAATACATTTTTAGCGCTAATAATACCAAAATTAAATCCTCGCTAAAATGTCTACTTAAATGATATGCCAATAAATGAATTGACGCAGTTAATATACGTAATATTCTTAATCACAAAAGAGTCCAGTCTTGTTTTCCACCAAATTTCAAGTTAAAGACTACATCTTGTATTTCCTACAAATATACATCGACCATTGCTTCCAAACTTTTCAATTACAAAAAATTTAACATGGCCTGGATATCGAATATCTGAAAAGTAATCCTCCATCGTGTTCTTCTTCGCCCAATAACTATAGTCCTGCTGGACTTAGTATAGGTTACGTAAATATAGTTAATAATGAGGACCTCAAATCACTTATTTTAAAGGTCATAAATATATGGGATCCCGTCGGAATTTCATAAATATTATGTTGAAAATTACGTCAGACGATGGGCAAGATTTTGAAAAAGAAGACGTTGACATCTTGTCAGAATGGATTAAATATATTAGATTCGTGTTAAATTCGCGTATTAAAAGATTGAGAGGCAATATGAAAACCATCTATCCTTCTGTGTTCAATAATCCAGAAGTGAAAAAAAAATTAGATAGATTACATGATCAGTACGTACTGGTCCCTGCCTACAAAGCAGGTAACATCATTGTCTTCGTTTGAAAGGCTCATTATATAAATTGTATTTTAGAAAATCTTGGATTTAATTCTACAATTGGTAATCCTACTTATACTCATACTTCCCTTTCTAAGGAAGAAATTCTTTTAAAAAACAAATGTCAGTTTTAGATATTTTTTAATATTCCCAGAGTCAAAATGAATTTGAATTACCGTATATATATATATTGGATTCCGAAACTTCATCAAAATTCTTACAAAGATACATTGCGGGTTCAAGTAAATGTTCAACCAAGCCTTTTTCGTTACTCTAAACTAAGATATTGACAGTAGTGAAGGAAAAACTTCAAGAGTACTGTGCAACAATATATTCAAGAAGTGGTGTGAATCAGATATGGATACTCAAAATTCCAAAGAACTTTTGGACTATTTGAAATCACAAATTTTTACCCAAATCAACAGCTTAAAAACGAACGAGTTTTCAATTTAACTTTATACACAACAAAATGGAGTTTCCACACAATAGATCATAAAATTCATTGTCTTGTGTAGGAAGGTCGCGAAGTACCCAAAAAGTGCAATTAAATATTGCCATATTATATTCAAAATCTAACGGAAAAAGAGTTAAATAATATACTTTTTGTAAATGGAAATGAATATTTTTAACATTGTATCGTTAACCATATTTTCTGGAATTTTAGTGTTTATGCTTTAACAAATATGAATATTATTTTGTTGAAATCCGACAATTTGAAAATGGTGGCTGCGTTGGAACACTGGCGCACTGAATTGTGATGAAGTATTTTGAGCCTGAATTCACTCCTCACGGAAAAGTCATCAATGTTTAATAGACAAGGAAGTGTTTTCGGGCCCTTGGTAGTTTTTATCCCCCTTCCCCGCAGTCACACATTTTAACGAATATACCTGGTCCATTTCCTTTTTCAAACGCAAAATCACGCATATACAATTTCCCTGCAATCACGCATTATCAAGCAGTTTAAAAAGTGCATTTAATCTTAATTTTATTGCCAAATATTCTTTCTATTTTATATATGCTTAATTCTCATAAAAGAAGAAATTATTTTCCTATTAAAATATTATTTCATAATATTATTTACGCTAACCTTTAGAGAAACTTGTATCACGCTATGAAGCGCATGCAGGGAAATGGTAACGTCATATTTCTAAGTGCATGTTACGTCACAGATCAGTAAGTTGTAAAGAGTTAAAATGTTTGAAATGTGAATAACGGAAACTTAAAAAAGACAGGTCTAAGAATGCCATCGTGCAACTCTATTTGAAGAAAAGACAGACAAAAAGCCCGTGGAAAACATGGTTTTCAAATCATTATTTTTTGATACCTGTACATGCAAATACTTTGTTTTAATATCTTAATGTTTAATTTGTCAAAGTTATAATGATATTTCAAATTTATACCCATAATCGTTTTGAATAATCTTAGAATATGTCTGTAAAAAGTTGAAGCGTTGATATTTCGTTGTAGATTGCTTCGGGTGTTACACGACGAGATCATTTCAAATCTGATAATTCGAATTGTTTTTGAGTTAACGTGATAAAATTTTGTAAATTTTTCCGACATAAATCTTTAAAAGTAGAATTGGTTTCTCGACATTAATATTCAACTGAATGTGATTTTGCCACGTGAGAGGTCAAATGTGTAATTGTTGATTTAACATGGAATAATTTACGTATTTTAATTATTTCGGGCATCATTAAAATTCTTTCATTTATTTTTTACTTCATTTTGCCTTATATAAGTCAAATATTTTCCTCCAAAAAAATGTTTGAATTCAGCTTCTTATCTTTACTTTCAAGAAATCTCATTGATTTTTGTTGAGATTTTAACATGCAGATTTTAACCTAAGCGACAAATGTTGGCAAATTGTCACCTCTTAACGAGAAAGCAAAACAAAAGAAAATAGCATTTTCATTTTATTGTTTGAAAATGGTTCTTTGTTAAATGGAATAGACCAGAGAATATCTGAATAACAGAAGGTCTTAATTCAATAATTTTAATCAATTATTGTTTGTGACACCATTTCACTCCAATTATTGCAAGTTTAAGCCACCTTTGAAAGTTTCATCAAGCCAGTTATGCAAATTATCCCATGTTTCCCACTATTGTTGATGCCCTGGCATACTCTCAAAACTAGACAGTGATTCCTTAAATAAATTCAAGCTTTTAAAAAGTGAAATGGGTTGGCAAATTGCATCTCTTACCGAGAAAGCAATTCGAAAGGAAATGATATTCCCATTTCAATTTTTGAAATTGTTTTGTGTTAAATAGAAAAGATGGGTAAGAGAATCTGAATATCACTAGACCTTATGCTATCAACAATCTTTTGTGTCAACATTTCCTTTTAAACGCTGCAAATTTATACCTCCATATCACCATCTCATACCAGTGTACATGTATTTTCCTCTACTAATTCTACTTATTTCGTTTCGAAAAGTATGTGTTTATCTAAATCATCTATTAATTCTAATTGCAAATTATGTAATTAATGTTTTGTTAATTATTATTTTCATTGATAATGTTCTCTTTTTTATAGGAAAAATATCTGTAACAAGTTCATGTATATGAAGATATCGAACAGTATTCAAGCTTAAAAGTCATAAAACAATACAAAGTAGGAGTAGAGCAAACACGGACCTCCAAAACATCAGAAGTGGGATCAGGTTATGCCCTCAACCGCCCACCCACCCAGCTCCTTTATCACCAGTTATATGTACATTCATTTTTGTTAAAAACAACCGAATGATAGCAATATTGACTTGTTAAAAATGTATGGTTATCGTATCTTGTTTAACGTCTCTCTTGAGGATGTTTCTATTGTATGGAGGGACTGCAATTATCTTTATGCAACGAGGAGATTCTCCGCTTAGCGGTGCTCTTACTTAAAGCGTTATGTGCGATGCCTTCAAATTAAAAACATGAAACTCACTTCTGCATGTTAACTTTCATTTTTATATGCTACCTTAAAAAAATTAATGTTACCTGTACGTCTTTGCAACAGTTTACAAAATCCACCCAAAATAAGGAGGACAACTGAACTTAACATTGAACATCATAGATACCCAAGGATTTGGAGACACCAGAGGGATAGACAGAGACAACAACATCGTAGACCAAGTCCAATATCTTTTCTCTGCAAAGGGAGATGAAGGTGTCCTTTTCCTGGATTCCGTCTGTTTCATTGTAAAGGCACCTGATGCTCGTCTCACTCCTGTTCAGACATACAAATTCCATGCAATGATGTCCCTTTTAGGAAAAAGATATAGAATCAAATATTTGTACGTTGATAACTTTTGCTGATGGAGCTTGTTTTGGCGTGCTTGAAAGAAGGTAAACTTTATTTTGAAAATACGTACCAGGTTAATGTGTTTTGAATCAGCAGAATGTGCATTTTCGTCGCATTTAAGGACAGACGAGACATTCCTTAATAATAGATTAATTTTTCTAAGAGTTTGTCATTGACGTATTGCTACTTAAACATGTTCACTCATAAAAAATTGAGGTACCTTACCAGGCATTTCTGCAAGATACAAGGGGAAGTTTTTCTTTTATAATCCTTTGGGGAAGAAAAATAATTTTTCCTGTTTCAAATGTTTAAGTGTTTGGTTTTATTAAAAACGGTTAGAAACTGGTTTAGAAATAAGAATGTTATTAAAATTTGGAATATTTTTCATACATTACGAAGATATACAAAACAGATTTTGAGGAATGTCTCTTCTGACCTTAAAGTAACATCTATGCTTCAAAATATGTCTAAATGTTCTTACGTCAGACCCAAATCAACAATTAATGTGGAACATTTTTTGTCAGTTGTGTTATTTTTATAAAGCAAATCGAAGAGAATTTAAAAGGGAGTACTGAAGAATCATCAGCATACAGATAGAGACAGATACCACCTATTATCTAAGTACTTCATTTTCCTTCTCCTTTTATCAGCATTAATGATTTCAGCACATAGTTGTATATCTATGATTGCTAAACTTGAAAATCCCATGATCAGATTCCAAGATAGAAAAATATTATTCCTTTCTTGTTCTTATGAAAATTTTCTTTGATGAAACCTTTTGTGATTTTCTCCACATCATCTGTATAAATGCTAGTGTGTTTCGACATTTTTTTTTATTAGAATAGTAAATGTGATGTTATGACTATTTTCATAACACCAAAGTTGCTATTTTAATTCAAAAATTTGAGGGAAGATAGTAGATTAATTGGTGAATCACAGTCAAAGCGCCACAAATATTGATGTTATGTTGAAATACAGTGCATCTGTTGGCATTGTTGTTAAGCTGCTCCATATGGAGACAGTCACAGGGTATCGGGTCTAATGTTTTGCTTACCCTTTCTCAGTCCAGTTCAATACGAAAATTCGTAATATTACGAGAAAAAAAACGTAATTACGAAAAAGCGAAATATTACAAGTTATCGTAATATAAAACTTATATTACACCTTTTCTTAATGTAGTTAAAATACGAATACGCGTAATACAGCAGATTGTAAGAGACTATATCACGTTTTTTCGTAATATTATGAATTTTCGTATTGGAGTAGACTGTTTTTTTTACAATCACAGAATAAAATATCTTAATTCGAAGGCAATGAAGTATTTTACACCAAAGGTGGAAAGATATTTATTACATTGTGATTACAAGTGTTCAGGAATATATTCTTCTTTAAATGCCGAAATATAGTACATCTAGGGTCTTATCTTCTTGACTGTTTTAAACACCGTCTAAATATTCAGGTCAGATATGTCGTACTAAAGGGCATACCTTTTTGATTACTGCTTTTACGTTTGACTGTAATTAATATCTTATGTTTTACCATGGTTATGATTGAATTCTTGCCAATATTTCTGAGTCATAGTTTAGGGATTTGTCATATATCCAAAATCTAGAATTTAAACTACGTGTTTGTGTGCTTACTGAAGTCTTCTAAATCTTTACTGCGACACTAGTTATTGTCCCCCGCTTTCGCAAAAGCGAGGGGACATTAAATCTCATTCGTCTGTCCGTCAGTCTGTCCGTCTGTCAGTCCGTCACAAAAACTTTAACCTTTCCCATAACCTTTGATATAGCTGAACTCATATTTCACAAGTGTATTCCTTTGAAAGGACCTTTATTTGGGTACCACCAAATTTGACCTTTTGACCTCAGAGTTTGACCCGCTTTGACACAAAAAATTCTTACTTTTACTTTGGTCATATCTTTTGAATGGTAGAAACTAGGATTTTCATATTTCACATATATATATTCTTTGTGGCAAGACCTTTCATTGGATACCAACATCCTTGACCTTTTGACCTTGACCATGGAGATTTCCGTACTTATAAAAAACTTTAACCTTGACTAAACTTTTGAACGATAAGGACTAGGGCTTTCATACTTCACTATGTAATCCTTCTAAGAAGACCTTTCATTAAATACCAAAAACTTTTACCTTTTGACCTTGACCTTAGAGTTCAGTGATGATTTCTAAATAAATGACATATGATAGAAAGGAATTGGGTCCCCCGCTTTCGGTGTCTTTGTGGATGAGAATGTTCATATTACGCACAATATGTCATAATAAATGACATCTCATCCACAAAGACACCGAAAGCGGGGGACCCAATTCCTTGAATTTGCTTGTTTAAATTAATTTTAATTGATTAAGTGTTTTCGTTTTTCATGTTAAAACAATTACTGCTAGTTTACTGAAATTACCAGTATTGGCGTGTTTGTCTTGTGTATTTCTTTTCTATGATTACAGTAAAAATATTCATTGAACTTTGCCAATAAGTTAGACTCTTCAAAAACATTGGCAGAATATATCGATCTGATTGTTATTTAGAAATAGTCGAGCAGCTTTTCTAAAAATCAATTTGAATAGCAACCAGCTACTTTCATTATCGTTACTTAGAAAAAAAATATGCACAATGACATTGCGTTTACGTGTGCAGTCAGATGATACATCACAAAGGTCCTGAGCAACGCTGAGTAAGCATTGCGGAAGTAATCTAGGTAAGGACTTTCTGATTACAGTGTTCATTTTAAGGGTAAATAAATGGATAATTTTGATATTTTGTATCGTTTTTCAGTGTAAATGAGTGAATTACATAGATATATTTTTTTAGTCTGCTTTCTTTTGTTCCGATTGACGTGAGAGACCTACTTATCCCCGTTTGTGTACTAATGTGATTATTTTGAAATTTCCTTGTGTGTGTCAAGAATGTAAAAACACTTAACACTATACTTTACTTTGTATTAAAAAAAACAAAGAAAAACTGAAATGGCAGATTCGGAACCAGAAGATAACAGGTCAAGCTGTCCGCCATCTTCGAAACCTGATGATCCGATCGAAAGGTTAATAGATGCCGCATAGAATTATATATATTCACTCTTAATATATACATTAGATGTATAAGTTTTAAAAATATTTATTATTCCGGATTCTGATTTTGTTTTAAAGGGAAAAGTAGTGTGTTTTAATTCAAGGCACAATCATTATTGAAAGGATTGTTTACTTCGTAATTTTTTAATCTACATGTATTATTTTACGCTTATGTTTCTTTAGTTCAAGTGACGCTGTTGTATCTGAGATAAAGAATAATTCAGAAAATGAAAGGGAAAAGGGTGAATCAACTGTAAGTAATGTTAAGAAAATTGTATCTAAATGTGGGTTTGGTTATCATTTTGTGGCTCAGATTAGCTCATGCACCTGATCTGAAAGCTCAAACAAGTTGCTGTCCATTAAAAAAGGACAACAATACGTGGACCATATGTATGTGTTTCTAAACGAAATTCTATAAAAGAAAATTTTAAAGTTAGTTTGATATTATGTAGGTTCGTTTCCATTTTCTACAATGGTCTGCCTACTTTGACTGATACATTTTTATGGCAAATTTGTTAAATTTTATGTCTGAATGGCATATATAGTTTTGTCACTTCAAACTTTTGATGCATATGACCAATAATGTCTGGGACTTTACATATGCTAGTATTTTATATTTATTTGGAAGACATATCTAACATTGAAAAAAAAAATAGATCTGACGGTAAACGTGAAACACAGCACTGTAGTACGAAGATTTTTTTTTTGCTCCACCCCTTAATTCATGGAAAACTTGTTTCGAGCTGTATTTGGATTCCTGTGTATCATACATGTAATCGCATCAACTCGGGCCTTTCCGTCAAAGGTTGGAAAGCTGGTCGGAAAGGCCCGAGAAGTTGCAATTGGTGTTGCAGAGTCACCCGAGGATTCCCGATTGGATCTCTCTAGAATTCTCGCGCATGCGTAGCCTGGCGTATGACCAGGGCATCCGATTTAACCTCAATTATATATTTACTGCGTGGACCTCAGGGTCCACGCAATTAACTTTCCGGATCACTGCTCTAACCAACTGAGCTATTGAGACCCGATATATTGACTGACTTTCACGCACCTGTGAACCCAGTGTTTACTTTGCTGATCGACTCCTTACTTCAAGACTCTAGAGCAGACGCTCTTATTTAACTACCCACGGCGTGTTGGATAGGTTCATATCCCGTTGCCAAGGACCCTCATACACAAATAAATTATAAAAGCGTCCATAACTCATGCTGCTTAGATTCTAGTTTCTTAAATGAAGACATTTTTGTCAAACTTTGCATATAAAGTTATGCTTAAATCATTTTCATTTGATTTCAAATTGGACTTTCATACCCGAACTAACCATTTTGCAGGCAAATGATTCAGTTAGAGAAAAAATCATCTGTTCAACGTGTACAGAAGAAAACGTTGATGCCGAGGCAACATTATTGTGCAAAGATGAGAATTTGTCCTTGTGCAATACCTGTGGTAGACGCCATAAGTTAGAACAGTCTACAAAAACTCACGATATAGTGAGGTTACAAGATG
Organism: Saccostrea glomerata; assembly: GCA_003671525.1. Taxonomy (NCBI): domain Eukaryota; kingdom Metazoa; phylum Mollusca; class Bivalvia; order Ostreida; family Ostreidae; genus Saccostrea; species Saccostrea glomerata. The sequence continues at coordinate 41,883 of PRKT01000765.1, forward strand.
GTCAAATGATTTGTGATCTTTGTTTGGATTCCTCTATCATTGGTTTTGTCAAGATTGTGAAGATCCAGAGGTGTTATGCCTACCCTGCTCAAGACGCCATTGTACAAATGAGGAATATGCCAAACACAACATATGTACAGATTTAGTTTTATTGAAAAAAAGGTATCTTTTCTCAATGTTTCATATATTTTTATTAACACTATAATATAAATTATAATTCAGGATGTGTATATTGATTTTGGAGTTTCTAGTTGTAATTGAATATTAAATTAAGTTATCATTACGCTAAACGTTCTTTTTCAAATCAGTATTTGTTCAAATATCAATATTCAAAAGCAGATAACGATAAAAAGAACTTTAACTGGTCTGTTAAGGCAAAAAAAAAGCATAATTAAAATACGCTAATGCAGTAAAGTAGAAAATCAAATACATGTTTAATTAAATTATAACCATAAATTATCAAAGTTTTAGAAATATTAGCAGCTTGTAATAACTAAGCCAACCTTGCAATAATATGAGCATACAGGTTGCAGCAACCAATTTTGAAATGATGTATAAATGATTTTTTTTTTTTTTAATTTTGAACCACTATGAAATATTTTAACAGTAAATGTCCAGATAATAGCGACAAAGCAGTGAAAGATGAAAATGCGCAAGATGATCACATCTCTAGAAACCAGGTAAGTGGATGTCTGATGAAAAGTTACCTTTAGTCTTTTCCCATATTTTTTTATAAAATGAAATTGTTTTCAAGGAGGAACTATTTCCAAAGGAAGGATGCTTCAACTGCCGAAAAGAAAATCATTTTGTTGAAAATGTTTGCACAACCTGCAGAACGAGACTATGTAATGGTTGTTCTTCTGAACACAATTCTGAAGACCATAAAACCATATTGGTGGCAGAATTTTTAGGCAAAAAGTTTCCATGCCTGACCTGTAATGCTGACGCCTATCATCATTGCCATTCCTGTAATTCTGATTTTTGCCATGAATGCAGAATTGATCACCAGGCCAATGGCTTGCTTGAACACGATTGGATAGATATAATTTCCCATGCCTTTATATTATCAGACATTGCAGTACCAATGTGCTGTCTCTGTCCCGACGATGATAAAATCCCTGCGTCTACATATTGTATATCTTGTCATCATGCTACTCCACTATGTGAGAATTGCTCAATAGAACACTTACAAAAATATAATGATCATGTACTTTGCCATGATATGTCAAGTTACAATGAAGAAAGCTTCGAGGATGAAGAAAACTACCTAAACCAGAATTCAATAACGAAATGTGTACCTTGCGCATTTGATCGGGATGATTCCGATGCAAATTGCTTTTGTTTGACATGTAAAGAACCTGAACCAATGTGCATCAAGTGTGCAGCACAGCATGTCCGCGAGAAAAAAACTCGTGGACATGAAATCTGTCAAGATTTGACAAAATTCCCTTTGACAAATGTATCAAGCGATGTTATGTGTGAAAACTGCACTTACTACAAGGTACAACGTGTTGCTTCAGCTTTTTGCATTACCTGCGACGAACCCGAGCCAATGTGTGAAGACTGCATAACTCTTCATTTGAAACAGAAAAAATATCGAAATCACGAAATATGTCGCAATGTACATCAACTTATTAAAAGTATTATGTGTGAACCCTGTAAGTTTGAGAACGTAAAAAATGTTGCAACACACTTTTGCGCAGATTGTGAGGACCCTGAACCAATGTGTCCAACATGTGCCAATCAACATCTAAAGCAACGGTCTGGAAGAGGTCATACCTTAAATGAAGACCTGAGTAGAATGCCAGATTACGAAAATGCAGTAGCAACATTTATTCAAAGGTATTAGAGATGTACTGATTCTATTTGCATGTTGCACAAGTGCTGTTACATTTCTTTTCTTGTTAGAGCAGCCCTTTGATGAATTCAGATGAATTTGTTTTTAATTTCCAGAAATGAAAACGGGAAACAAGAAGAAACAAAGGCAAAGGTTAAGTTGCTACTGTTTAGAATTCAATATTGATATTAAAGTCAATTCATATACTTCAAGAAAAGTTAAACATCAAAATATCGTATAATAAATTGAAAATACTGATTTCACATTTTTTTTATTCCAGACTCCAGGGAAGCCAAAGGCTTTAAAAATACAATCCGATTCTGTTGAACTTTTTTGGACAAAACCTAATGTGGAAGTAGACTACTACCAAATACGTTACAAGAGTAAAGGCGGTAGAGAAAAATGGAAATTCGTTGAAACTGAGAATAATCACAACGGAATTATTATCAATGGTTTGATGGCTGACACGGTATATACTTTTCAAGTGCGAGGCGTGCATCAAGATCAAGAAGGAAGTTATGGCCCAGAAAACATCGGAATAAAGACAACTGAGTCTCTCGCTACATATTTACTCAAATTTTCTATCAAAATTGAAAACACGAATCCACCAAAGTACCAGCTCTTTACACAAGAAAACAAAAGTGCTAGAAACCCAAAAGCAAAAACAAGGCAACTTATTCTTGGTATGTTGTTAGATCCTTACGCACATAACATAGAGATACTGCAAACTATATATCTTACAATAAGTTGTGAATATTTTTCAGCAGCACATTCTGCTCTTTTCTGCCTTGAATCTACTTATTTTTCCTTAATTGAATCATTCCACACTCAATAACGATACATTACTCGAATATGAGTGTATATGTGAAGTATTGTTCAGACATGAATTTACTTTATTTCTACCAAATTTGAACCTGTTCATCATGTAATTCATTAGAAATACAACGTAAAAGAATAACTTAATAATAGTTACGTCAATTCATATGTCAACTCGATTTTTAAACACTGAATTGTCTACAGATTTTTTCCATTTTTCCTGATCATGAAAAGGAGCACACGGGGCCGTGACTGGTCAACAGGGGATGCTTACTCCTACATGACACCAGATCCCACTTCTGATGTTAGAAGCCCGTGTTTACTTTGATCCTGATTTGTTTTATTTCGATGGACTTTTGAGAATGATTACTGTTCCTTATTCTATATCATTTCATCGCCAACATATAATTTTATAAAGTTATCATCGTCCAACTTAAAAAAAAAAACAATTGAATTACGTTAAAATCCACAACTGACGTTGAAGTTGCCTGTAAAAGTCTAGCTCAAGATCATGATATATTCTTATTTCTTAATATAAAGCAACTCATCTGACTCTGACATGATAGAGGGATTTGGACAAATCCACCCTTTCTGAAAAGAATTATTTCCTGAATAATTATGTCAATAAAGTGTACAAATATTACTAAACAGGAAATCCAAAACTGGATGCTCAAGAAGATAAAACGATTTTGCTTGTCGGTGCAACTGGTTCTGGGAAAAGTACACTGGTCGATGGCATTGTCAACTACGTCATGAGTGTAAGTTTTGATGATCCATTTAGATTCACCCTTCTGCATTTAGAAGAGGAGGAAAGAAAGACCCATAACCAGGTAATTGTGATTTCAGTGCTGCACACTTTCTAGCTATATATAAAGACAATATACTATCGAGCTCAGAACTATTATCCCGGCCCTGCGTTCACGTTAAAGTGCACGCAAACATTTTTTATGAATCTGAATTTGACAATGTCTTGAACATGACACACCTTACCGGTACACTCATCAGCTATTTTTGTAACGTATGAATCCCACTACAGGACTTGGTAACCGCGGTCCTTCCAAAGTCCATGTGTCTCAGTAGCTGCCAGCACATTACTGAGAGAAAGACATCTTCACCTCATTACTGAAAGAAAAACATTCGCTCTGTGTTTGGATGATCTCGGCCGCGATCTCTAAGTCGATAAAAACTGTTCTTTCGCTAACCGCTCGGCACTTTCAAGTGAAAGTTGCGGGTTCTACGATTGAAACCTTAAAAATTCAGTCCACGTGTCATGAAAGGTGTTTGGCACGATAAAGATCTCACACTGCTCAATGGCCGTAGGTCAAAATTTGAAGACATTGCCTTCACCGGTATATGGTGACGTTTCTACATAATATTCTCCAATGGGACGCAAAACATCATACAATCATTGCTGAAACGTTGCAACTGCAGAGTAGAAGTCTACATATTTCCAGCCCTCTAGCTTATTTGGTTCTCTATAAGAGTATAAATAAAGGGATGTTAAACAAACAAACGAAACAATTTCCCTTTTTCTCCATCATGAAAATTATGCATTTGTAAAGTTTTTTTTCTTTTCTTCATGCAGTAATTACCTTTACCTTGATGAAAGGTCAGAGCACGTACACGCTAACACAATCTTTATTTCAACCCTCCTATATTCCCTCATTGTAAAGTTACATATGAGATGGTGATCCATATGTACCCACTCCTCCCGTAAAGAAATTTCATTGTAAAATAGTTTGCGATAGCATACTAGTGTTGCTAAATTTTTAGCAACTTCTACATTTTAATTAGATTTAGACGATTTTTTTAACTTTATATAAGCAAAACCCTATAAAAGCAGAATTATTATTGATTTATTGTTCAACTTTCACAATCTACTTTTTCAGGCTATTTCTCAAACTGAGTGGATAACTGTTTATAAAATAGCACCACATAAAGGAAGTCGACTCAACTACACACTGAATATCATCGATACACCTGGATTTGGAGACACACGAGGCATTGATAGAGATCATGCTATTATAGACCAAATTCGTCATTTATTCTCAGCAAAAGGGCAACAGGGAGTTCTGTTTATTGATGCAGTATGTTTCATTGTGAAGGCTCCTGATGCCCGTCTTACTGTGTCTCAGAAATATATTTTTAGTTCCATTATGTCGTTGTTTGGCAAAGATATTGAATCAAACATCTGCACCCTAATATCATTTGCTGACGGCGCGGAACCGCCGGTGTTAGCCTCTTTAACAGAGGCAAATCTCCCTTTCGGATCTACCTTCCAATTCAATAATTCTGCCTTATTTGCAGAAAATAAAAATCTGTCAGTTACCTCACTGTCACCTATGTTTTGGGAGATGGGATGCAGAAGTTTTCAAAAGTTTTTTGATCAACTGGGGAAGTTTGAAACCAGAAGTCTCTCTCAAACAAAAGATGTATTGGAAGAAAGAGAACAACTAAAGACAATCATAGCCAACATTCTTCCACAGGTGAAAGCTGGTTTGTCGAAATTAGGAGAATTGCGAGATCAGCTAGAAATATTCAAAAGACATAAGGATGACATAGAAAATAACAAAGATTTCACGTACCAAGTAGATGAAACAAAACAATACCTTGTTGATTTACCCAGAGGTAAACACGTTACTAATTGCCTTCAGTGCAACGTTACATGTCACGAAGACTGTCGTATTGCAGACGATTCTAGGAAAAGAGGATGCTGGGCTATGACAAATGGTTACTGCAGAATGTGTGTTGGGAAGTGTATTTGGTCAGAGCATAAAAATACTCCCTACATTTTTAAATACGTAGTTGAAAAAGTTACAAAAAACCTATACTGATATGAAACAGAAATACGAGAAGGCTAAGGGCTCCAAATTGACATACGAAACGTATATTGAAGAACTCACATATGATATTGATTACCTCTTTGGGAATGTCACAATGATGATGTCAGAAATGAACCGTTGCAAAGCGAGGCTGAAGGAGATAGCACTAAGACCCGACCCACTGTCTGCAGTAGAACACATTGATCTCTTGATCCAAGCCGAGGAAACTGAAAAGCAGCCGGGATTCAGGCGGCGAGTAATGATGCTCAATGAAATAAAGCGCATGGCCTTGGTAGATAAGCATGTCGAGAACTTCCATCAAAGTTTAAGGCTAGCCAAAAATGACGTCACTTCCACTGTAGGAAAAACTTTCAGGGGTTCTGGACGTGCCCCCAAAAGAGGGAATATAGTCCAAAGAGGCGTCACTTACTTAAAGTCATTCTTTCAGTGACTTTTACTTTACAAAATACTATTGTATCTAATCTGATGCTCAGGAGATTGATGATGACTCTATGAGGTAGGAAGGATACTAGTATATAGAAACGATATTGAATAAAACATCAAAAACATAAAAATCCAAATTATTAGTCATATTATTATGTAAGCATTCTCATAGAGTGCAAGTTTGTGCAGTTTGGGACCCTTTGGTAGGATGCGCTACAATCAAGGATCAATTTGATGGGAAAAGATGATTCAGCAGTATTTTAAAATATCAGTCTACCATTATTAAAGTTTGAACAAATTATGACCCTAGGGGTAGTGTGAGTCCTCTTACTGTGAAGAAAAGTTTCACCTGGGAAACTGAAAGTGGATATTTTCCATAAACATTCCTGTAGGTCATGAATATCTAATAAAATACATGCACCCACAGGTAGCGCAAATTCGAGTTTGTTCAATTTTTGGCCCCTATATATGTGAAATGATTTTTTTTCATGAAGAGGGTTCTGGCATGTAGCATGACTTGTGTGACTCCGTAAGCATTGTGACTAATGGGTTCTTTTTCGTATTTTTTCAGAATGTTTTGTAGATAAACAATAAACTTTTTTGATTTTGTTGTATTTTCATTTCAAAATGGCAACTGAGAGAAATAAGTTCAACAATTCAAGGAGAACAATATGCTTGTACAATAGAAAAAATTAAAAGAGAATGCAGCAAAGTTAGCTGATAATTTTTTACAAGGAAAATCTGTTTATATAAACTAAATTTTCATCTTATAAAATCATTATTCATTTGAAAGGACTGTTTTTCCACTGCAAAACGAGTTTCAAAGAATACTTTTTTCAGTTACTTTAACAATAAAAAGTTGTGCATAGAGTTTCAATGCACAAAAACTCCTTTTGCAACGATGCTCACCAAAGTGAATCTCTACTCATATATTTTTGTAACTTAAAATATTCAAGGCCTCCTCTCCAGTATACAAGTACTCAAATGATTCAAAGAATTAATGACTGTGCAAATTTCAGTCAGCACACCAAATGAATGATTCAACTGCATACAAGTTGAATATAGTAATTCATTACTTTAACACTTCCTTTGAGAAAATATATTGTTCAATTTGTCCAAAATAACTATGCTGTATTTCTTTTAAATTTTCCGGCATTAAAATGTAGCTTGAACTCTGTATTCATTTACTTAGTACCTTATTAATTGTCATTGTTGATTAGCTACCATTAAGAAGAATGTCCGATAATAAAGACACATATAAAGAACAAGCTGAATATACAGTTCTGATTTATTTTAATTTGCTTTAAAGCATGAAATCAGCAACAATGTCAACATACAAGTATGTAATCATATACAGATAACCTGTAAAGTATTTATATAAAGACCGAAACATAAATGGAGGTGAGAAGTTAAAATAACACTCAAAACAATCAACACAACCTCAACTTCAGAATCACACTTCACTTTTAAGCTGGCTCTATTCAGCTTTTAGCATACTTGGAGTCTTTTACAAGACATCTTTTCAGTTGAGAGTCATAAAGAAGAGGGGAGAAAGTAAAATCAGTAATTGTCAGAGTCACTCGGAATCACTTGATGAGCTGTCGTTCTCGGCCACGGCTTCATTGCTAGAGGATGCCCGACCTGAAAAAAAGACATAAATGGAGGATATTCCTTGTTTTGTCGTTGAATATGAGCATTTATTTCAAAAATGGGACAGGATATTTTTATATTTTCACGATTGTGCGAAGTACAAGTGAAAATAGCTAAAACAAAAAACCTGTCTCACGAGTGAATTAATCCCATACTCAACAACAAAACATTGAATTTTCTGTTTATTATATTTTCTTTGATTTTCCGTTTTTCTAGAGCTGTCTCTTTCTAATGCAGTCAAAGCTAGGCTAAATGACATCAACGTTGAGCAATTGAGACAACATAGCTAAATGATTTGAGATTGAAAACATTGTAAAACTGGACTTTGGCAAAATTTTTGTGGAACTTTGTTAGTTTTTTTCTTTGTCGGAATGGATTTTTTTTTACTTTTAATCTTTCTTAAAACTGCTAGATCAAGGAATATTTTTTACAACACTCTTCTTTATGGAAAGAAAAATCAAGAGTTTTACTGCACTTCTGATACCTGTCACACTACAATAACAGGATACAATTTTTATTCAAATGAATGAATAAATTACAGTATTTCCCTGTTAAAAATGTAATAATTACTGTATTGCAAACACTGACTTTTTAAATCAGCAAGAGGAAGAAATCTGACCTTGATCTAAACAATCTAATTAAAAACCAACTTCTTAGATCCATGACATACTGAATACAGGGTTATTTTCACCCCGAGTTTTTTTTCGCCCTTTTGAACTTTTGAACAATTTTGCCCCATTTTAAATTCGCCCAATCATATTTCTGTTTAAGAAATTATGAGGTGTAATTTGAATTCGTCCCATTTTAAATTCGCCCAATTAAAAAGAGGGCGAAAGGGGCGAAAATTAAACGGGGACGAAAATTCCCCTGTATACAGTATACACTCAAGTTAAAGTTCAAGTGAATATGTCTTAGAATTTTCTTAGGTAAGTTGTATACAGCAAGAATCTACTTAGTCTGATGATAGATAAATTTGGATCAAAGCTCTAAAGCATTACAATTATAAAGTATTTTCTGTGTCATAAACTCCAGTCAAGCAGTTTTCAATAACTATTTTCCTGAACTCGATCGGTAAATAAAATTTTGCCATTTTTTTTTTCAATAAAAATGTAAGAAAGCATTCTACGTGTCCAGCATATAATGCACACCTACCTGCTCTGATCTGGTTGAGGGAGGCCAAAACACGCAGCATAAAAGCCGCAGGAACAGTAATGGTGTCTCGTGTTTCCTCCAGCATCACTTCATTTCGCCTCATGATCTAAAATACATGTTGTTCCTTAAAAACTATCTGAATTTGAGATTTTTTTTGTGCTAGTTACATGTAATCTAACAAAAAAAAAAACACGTAATCTCCTAACAAAAAAAAACAAATTTTATAGAAAATAAATGATTGTTAGAACAACTAAAAACAAATTTTATAGAAAATAAATGATTGTTAGATTTTCATAATGAAATCAGTTTTTTTAATTGGGAAGATCCACTTGTATCTTAACCTGATCCCACTTTTGAATTTACAGGGGTCCAAATTTAAAAGCCTGTTCAAAAACTTGTACTGTTTGCAGGTTTTTTGAGTTTCTTCACTGTAAACATTTTTATATTCTCACCTACTTCACTCATAAGAATACTTTTATGCAATGTGAAAACTGTTCACATACTTTTCCCCACAGGATCACAATTCAGTGGAATCACAATTTCTGATTAATTTGTGGAATAAAAATTATGTGGATTTATTGGATTGTCAATGTATTTCTTGAATGCACTTTACTTATGCTGGGAAAAATATACATGGACATTTATTTCACATCAGACCTACCTCGGCAGCTACCTCCTCCTCAAACTTGGGATTTTCCTCTAGAGGCATCCACAGCTTAATGTCATAGTCTATACCACTGGAGGCCAAAACTACAAGAGTAGAAAACCATATTACTACTCAGTACTCAATTGTTTCAAGTAAATCAGTTGCAGTGTCATTTTTTTTCATATCAAGCAAAAATTTAAAGTGCAAATTCAAACAAAAGCAAAGACTTGCAAAAATTAACAGATAAGTTGTAAATATCAAGCCCTCCACTTGTTCAAAATTTCTATCATTTACAAGAAAGTTGGACTAAGTTTTCATTTAGCTTTCTAGATTTATGATAATCATTACTAAATTTTAATCCATCGATTCAATCACATGCCTTATTGGGCAGTCTTTATACACTCATAAAACCCAAGGCCACTTTACTATATTTTTGAATATTTTGAAACTGGTTTAATTCCCTTAGTTACACATACAATGTACCTGTAAATGACTTTTACAAAGAAATTATAATGATTTACTTGGATCGTAAGGATGAGGTTGTAGACAGTTGACAACATGGCGGTCAGCCTCCAGCAGCATGGCTAACTTAGCGGTGTATCTATCCCAGATAAAGATGTGACCACAGTCTGAACCACTCATAACAAACTGGTCACCCCAGAAATTAGCTTCCTTTATCTGTCAATGAGCATTTGTAGAAAACATGCTCTTTTTTCTAATGTAGAAAATAAATTCTTCAAATTGTGACAAAATGTAAAGCTTGTAAATACTAGAATTTTGAAAATTTTCAAGATCATTTTATCTCTGAAATGAAAATGAAAGTGGAATTAATGTGTAATGTTTTGAAAAGTAACCAAAATTTTTTAATTAAGTAAAACAATTTAAATCCAAAGTAACTAAACACATCATTTATGAACTACAAAATCTTTGACTTCACTCTCTTACATCAAAAGATTCAAGTGTATTTACAACTTAACTCTTTACAACTTACTGAACTGTAATGCAACATACACTTAATGTTCACGTTATAGAGATAGAAATTTACCATTTCCCCGCAAGCACCTTATTGCGCGGTACACGTTTCTCTAAAATTTAGCTTAAATTATATTATGACTTAGAATTTTAATACAAATATAACTTTTCTTATTTTATGAGATTTTTGCAAGTATAAAGTAAAATGAAATTGGCATTAAATTAAAGATTTAATGAACTTTTTAAAGTGCGTGAGAATGCGTGATTGCGGGGAAATGGTATATGCGTGATTTTGCATTAGAAATAGGAAATGGTATATGCGTTAAAATGCTTGACTGCAGGGAAGGGGGTTAATATATGAAACATGTGGTATCAATAATTTATAAAGGATGCTCCACAAGCTTTTACCATAGTTCGAGCATTCCTGTGACCTTTGAACTTGATTTTGTGGAGGGGCTGGTGGATGCTCCTCAACTCTAACTCCTCATTCTCTCTGTCCTCCTGGCGTTTCTTGTAGAGCTCCTGTAATCTGATGGCCGTGATGTGTCTCTCCAAGGTATCCCTACAAATCACGTCAACGCTTATCACTATACTGAAAATGTGAACTTGTTATACTGTCATGCAGGACTACACTTGTGACGTTTTGTGTGGTTATTTTCAGTTATTTTGAAAATGAGTAGAAAGATTTCATGAGTAGCTCAATTCCTTCAAATGTATGTGTATAAATTAAAAGAAAATAGCATGCCTCTTCACATCTCTAGATTTCACATAAGTGTCATACAGTGTAGCCCTTTATAAGAAATAGTCTATGGCTAATTACTTGTACATGACCTGACATCTAACCTTTGACCTTCCCCTTCCTCATCTGACCCTACATCCTCCTGACCCAAGTTAGGAGTCCGAGTTCTACTTTCTTCTGAACCACCTGTAGCTTCACTTCCTTAAAGCAAGTGGGAAAAAATGCTCATTATTCAAGTTTTTATAGGACAATCATTGCAAATCAAATTTTAAAAGTACATTAAAACATGGTAATTGTATAATCTGGAATGCAATAGTTTAAATATTAGTTGATACCAGTTATCCTGTCATCTGTATGACTGACGCCTCTGGATACTGGCAGCTCCTCCTCTTCTGATGTTCCACCATCGTCTGTGTGTCTGTCCTGCTGTGATCCAGAGACCCCTTCCCTACAAAGTCTTTCTAAAATCCTCATCCGTCCAATCTGTCTAATCTTCTCTTTCACAGCTGCGCTGGCGTCTCTTCGACCTGCTCTCCGCGGTTGACCCTCTGAGCTGGTTGAAGGTTGATTGTCAGAGGCTGACTCAGCCAGAGGTTTACCAACATTTTCAGTTTCGTGAGATTCGGTTATAGAATCAGCTCTCTCTTTACCTACAGCACTTTCACACTTCTCACCAGAATCCACTTTTGCTGACTCAGCAGAGCAAGCAGAATCACTGTCAAAAATATCACTACTGTCTGTGGAATCAGAAAAACCAACAGAGTCTCTATTTCCCTCTTTGCTTTCTTTCACAGAATTCCCTATTTGACCAGTCACTTCAGTATTGTGGCTCTCTAAGTCTCTATTTCCTGTGGGAGTTGTCTCTCTAACTAGAGGTTGTAATGAAGCATTCTCAGCACTTCTCTGTAGGATCCCAGCTTCTAAGTTTTCAAACCTGGCAAACCCGAGTCTGACTGTACTGCTGGTTGTGCCCTCAGAGGAATAATGTAGACTAATCACTGGCTCCTCCGCAACCATCAATCCTGCCTGATGCCTCCTCTGCTCACCTGAAGTAATATTCCTTCCCTCTTGGGGCCCCCGAGATTCCTCCTGATTTGCTACCCCTCTGGATACCCCAGAAGGACCAGCTTGAGTAACATTAACATCACAGTCTGACACTGCTGTCTGGGATTGGGTAAGACTACTGGGTTTTGGTATTGCACTTGGTTTGGAATTGACATTAGGTTTATCACAGACTGGCTGAGGATTGTCTCCACAACTTGTATTCTCTGGGTTTTCTACACTTGAATCTTGAGGTGATGAAGAGTCTGTTAATCTTTCATTGTCAGGAGTATGCTCTGTTTCCATTTCTGTAATTTTTAAAAACATTCATTAAAAAAAAGCATCAGATGTGATTTGAAACAAACAGAAAGTTTATTCCAACTAGGCTTATCTTTGTTCCTCTCACAAACTGTTTACTTTTTCCAAATGCAACTCAAAATGAAATAAAAACATTTTACCTTCAACAACAGAGGTTTCCCTGACAACTTCATCACTCCCTCCACTTCTACCCTCCTCGGTCTGACCCCCCGAGGCCTGGTCTTCAGAACTCCCTCCCTGGACTTCCTCACCCCCCTCTTCTCTCCCTTCTTCTTCCTGTCTTCTGAGGTTACCATCTAACCATCTCGTCAGCATGTCTGACATTCTCTGCATGATGGTGGTCTGTCTGTCTGGTTGTTCTGATTATGAAAGTGAACAAAATTCTTAGGATTCATTATAACAATCAACACAATATTACTTTACAAAACTTCAATTCACACGAGTATATGTCAAAAATGTGTCATAAACCATAAAAATTTCATTAATGTATACAGAAAAATACATATGTATTGGCCCATTTTTTATTTTTGCCCAATCACCCTTGTTATAAATGGGTGGATTTATAAAAGGGAAAATTAAGGGATATTTAAAATCTTAAACTTTTTTTGCCAAATATATTTTTAGTTTCTACATACATAACTTAAAGTGGCAATATCACGCATCTCTTCAAAAACAGACTTGTTAACATTTTCCTATAGGATTTGGAATTTTTTTCATACTCATAAATGTATACACTTTCAGAAAATTACAAATTTTATAAGTAAATAATTCTGATTATTTCATTAAAATTAATAATTATTTATGGTACACAAATATATACATCGCAACGTGTTCGAGGTTCCACATTCCATGCTATACACGCACATGATGCATGTGTATAGTTTTCATAAACAAAACAGCATGGTAAGAGAGGGAAGCCCGGTAGGCCTGCTACATTGACAAAGTTGATCAAAACAAAAAACGAAACCAAAATTAGGGCTTGAAATTTAAAAGCAACTTTCCTGACAAAAATTTAGTTGGGAAATTAATATAATCATTGGATGAAGAAGAAATGGAATCACTGCGACACTAACGTGGGGCTCGCGAAGGTTTTACCCTACAGGTTTGTTGATATACATGGTATCATTTCTCGTCTCTCCATGGCTTTCAAAAAAATTAGTGTAAACTCAACGTTAAAATGCATTTATTACATATAAAATTTATTACCATTTGAAGTGAAAATTTTATTGGAACTACAGAAAGGTATTCTGTTTGACATTTTGCCGCGATGACGTATGATTTGGTGGATTTTCCTTTCCTGTTCCCCAATACACAAAACGTCAACATTTGTACTTAATCATGTTAAATTCATCTGAATGCAGACTAAAATGTTAACTATTATTAATTTACCGGAGAGTTATGATATTTTAATTCTGAGAATTGCTTTACCTAATATCCCATTATAATTGTAAACCCTACATTGTATGCACGTGCCATTTTAGAATTCACGTGGTACAAGTAAACAGAGATAAACAGAGCTAACTTGTACGACCCTTGATTTTCCGGCAGATTCTAATTCTCATTTTTATTTGATATGAAGTCACCAAGGGTCAAAGTGAAATATAACATATTTTCAACTAAAACTGAGTAGTTATTTTTCAGAAATTCACAGGGCCAAAATAGACCAAGGTGAACTTTCTTCTTTTTAGATATTACTAAAAAAAAGTGTCAATTTTACGTTAACATTAGCTCAATTTTTTCCCGGATTTTCATAATATATTTACTATATTAGTCACACTTTGTTGATTAAATTCATAAGAAATAATTTAATTAATAGATATTTCAGAACCAGCATAACACAATTCACTGCAAAAAACAGCTTTGTGTGCAACCAGGATGGAAAAATAGGTATAAAAAATCAACAGTACTGTATAGTTCCAAATGGAAAAAACTGATCATTTTCGTCTAAAAAACCTTCCGCCGCAAAATATAGTCCCTAGCTTAATTCTACTTGAATGGAATTTAATCGCAGTTTTTTCATTGAATATAGTTAAATTTGCACTGTAGAATTCAGATTTAATGTTAGAACTTAAAAATGATGTAGAGTTTTATAAATAAAGGACCTGACCAAAATAGGCTCAAAATCTCAGGATCGAACATCCTTAAGGGGAGGTTTCAAAGCAAGCAGGGTCCCCAAAAAAACTGTGTCGGGTGAATTTAAAATGGGAAAAGTGTACAAGGTAAAAAAAAAGCAAAGGGTGAAATAGCCCTGTTATAGTATTTTAATGTACTGTGTAGCAAAAAAACCTACTTAGCAATATGGCAAATTTACATTAAAAAAATTGTCCTTACCATTGGTCTGTCGCTCACTCTCAGGTCTGGCGTGAGGTCCAGTGTCAGACCAATCTCCACGGAGACGAAGTCTTTTGATTGGTGGTTGCCTTAGTGATGACCCTGAAGGGTTCTGGGGTAGTAACATGGAGGTGACCCCCTCAGAAGTGGACTGTCTGGGTGAAGAAGAGGTGTGAGGAGGGGATGGGGGAAGATCTGTTGGGGGGACTAATGGACTCCTGGGGGTAGGATGGGGGTCAGTCTCTTTGGCTTTTGGTGGTGCCTTAGATGTAGATGGCATGTCTGCTAACAAGTCAGATGATTTCAGTTTCTTTGGTGTTTGGTCACTCTAACAAAAAAATATTCAAACATTACTTCTTGATTCATCCTTTAAATTTTTCTTACACTTTCAACATCTGATTTTGAAATCAACCAAAAATATCTTGGTTTTCTTGAAAATTTTTAAAACTCTTTATTAGAGTGAAAAGTATAGAATTGATTTACCCTGTGTTTGGTCTTTTTCAAGAACTCTGCAGGTGCTTGTAATTTCTTTGTTTTATAATCCTGTAAGTTATAATATGCGATATAGGAGGACACACGTATTTAAAAGATAAAATACTACACAGGCTTAGTGTATCCATTATACAGTAAAACATAGCAATAGGGGTTTACCAGGGATGACTGGAATTACTACATTACATCATTTGATAATTGTTTATTGTAATGTGAAAAAAGGGTTCCTTTTAAAGAATTTATTTGCCATATCCATATTCAAATTAAACATGTTTTGCTGAAAGTGAACAAAGAACTCTTCCAATATAAAGAAATCTACCCTTGATCCAAACAGGTAGATGTACTCGGAGGAGTAGCTGACCAATATGTCATCTCCATTGGGACTGTAGGCAAGGGAGGTAATCCTGTGAGGTCTGTTGGACAGAGTGGGAGCGGTGAATTTACAGATCATCCCTGTCATGCCCTTACTACTGTGGGAACCTTCAGGAAAGATAGATAACAAATGTATAATGGCTTACAGTTCTGAAAATCAGACATTGACTTATTAAAAATGCTCACAAAAATGTCTCTGAATTGTGTTTTTACCCAAGATAAATTCTTCAAACAGTCAAACTTCATTTTTAAAAGTTAATCATATTTAAGGAAAATGAGTAAATCTCAAGTAAATTTTCAGGAAATGCAAATAAAATGCCTACTATCATGACTATGCATTTTCCAAATTCAAATTTTGATCAACAAACAAATTTTAAAAATAAAAATCATATCCAGGCTTTTAAAAAATTTTTGCCTTTTTATAAGACCTTTCTGAGAACTTCAAAGAACCTTGAGAGGTATGAAATGAAAACTGTTGCATGAAAAGATTTAATTTTCAAGCTTCATTTTGAGACTTTTTGAATTAAATTACAAATTAAATAGTTATCCTTTCAGACTAAAGATTGGAGTACCTTTTCAAAGTTTTAATATAATCATATATATACCATATTTAGGAATATCATACTATACTAGATACCTGAGGCTCTGGTTCCTAGCATTCTCCTGTCATATATTCTCACAGAACTGTCGGCACAAGCAATGCCTAGTTCATACGGAATCAGGGGGTTAACAACCAAAGATGTGACAGCTCGCCGACAGTTTATAAGAATGTCCTGAAAAATATGCAGTACTGAATTCCCTTCCAAGGAAAAAAGGATGGAGAAAGATTTATCTACACTTAAAAAGTACACCTCCTTTCCATTCTGCAACATATTTGAATAAAAATACAAGGAAAATGAATTATCTTTATTTCCTTTTTGATATTTAGTAAAATATTTCAGTGTATTATCTCCCTTGTCACTTTAGCTGTGGATTACCTCTTTACAGTCCTCCTTCTGACAGGAAGTCTTGGCCCGGAGGTCAAACCAGCGAACCGTGCCATCCTCTCCACAGGACAGGAAGGTGGAGGACTCACTGGGAATAACTACCACCTGTTACAAAAACAAAACTCTGATATATTACATGATAGAAAAGATCTACTCAGAATAACTACTTAATTGTTACAAAAACAAATCTCTGTAGCATTACGATAGAAAAGTTTCACTCGAAATAATACCACCTGTTACAAAAACTAAACTCATAACAATTCTATTTCTCTTTATGTATCTTAACCATAGCATCTAAATCCTTAGATATCCTCAGTTTTTCTTAACAATTGAGGTTAAAATGATATTTTTTTTACTGTACCTCATATGTAGTTCCAAAATGGCAGTCAAAAATATTTGTTCTGGAGCTTGTGTCTACATCAGTGTAACAGATTTTTCCATCACCAGAGCAGCTTACAATCTGGAAAAATATCACCAC
The DNA here is from genome assembly GCA_003671525.1 of Saccostrea glomerata. Classification (NCBI taxonomy): domain Eukaryota; kingdom Metazoa; phylum Mollusca; class Bivalvia; order Ostreida; family Ostreidae; genus Saccostrea; species Saccostrea glomerata. The sequence goes on from PRKT01000765.1 coordinate 58,979, forward strand.
TATGTTTGAAATTCAAGATTTAAAAAAAACCTCTCCATTTCTAAAGTATGTAAAATGACTTTTGAAAGTTTTACAGTGCACATACAATATTTTCGTGCTTATGCAAGTATCTTACCCTTTCACTAGTGTATGGTAAAAACTTGGCACTGAATATGTTGGCCCTGTGTCCAGATCTCACACTGGTGTGCTGAAAAATAAATAGCAAACAAACTAGAGATAAATTACATTCAGAGACTTCTGTTATATGTCTCTACTTAGATTATATAAGCTTAACTTCCAGTCTTTTCAAAGTGTGTATGATCACTTTTAAAACACCTGAGATAAGAAAAAAAATATTTTATTTTAAAGCAGAAAAAATACAATGCAGCTTCTTTTTTAAACATTATATTTTAAAAATCAATACATGCTTAACTTCTGTTTTGAAAAAAAGCTTAATATTACTAACTTTATATATGAAGACACATTACTACATTTACCTTTCCAGTGAACGGCTCTGATACAATCAGGTGTTGATCATCTGATCCAGACAAGAGATACTGCCCAGTTTCATTCCAGCAAATTGTGTTCACCTGTTTATCAAAATTACTAATTTAAAATACTGACTTATAAGATGATATGTCCCTGCTGATATTGTGGCTCTCTTTATATACTGTGAAATCACTAATTTTTGTGGGGGGTTAATTTTCATTGTTTCATGTCCACCACGAAATGTAAATGTTCATATGCACAACTACTGAAAAGTTCTTCATCCACGAAATCAAATCCCCACGAACCAACATTTTTTCCTTCAACCACGAAAATTTGACCCCACGAAAATATGTGATTTTACAGTATATTGATTTCACAATTGTTTACTTCGTGTTTTCAAACACCTAGCTCAAAATCGCAGGAGAGTTATCACTAGATATAAATTTCATAAATAAAGCTGGGTGACAATTGCAACAATTTTACTACATTAAAAGCTTATTTATGGAATAAGATGTATTCTTGGAGTTTATTACTTGAAGTGATAGTAAATATTTTTCTTACACATCCAGAATGGACCTCTATCTTGTTATGTAGTTTAAGTCTTTGCACAAAATCAATATTCCCTGAAAAAGGAGAAAAATAATCATAAAGTGATAACAGAGTCATTCAGTTATTTACATCCACATTATGACTTGAATCACTTGATGTAAACTGATAAAGTAATCCTGTGAGATTTTGTTTTCATAAAAAAGATGAATTTACGAGACTGTCAACAATCTTTATTTTTGTACAAAAACACCTATAACCTTGTTTGCTATGACATATTTCTTACATACAACGATTTAAATGTGTATAAACGTAAAGAGTTTCTCTGTCACATAAGTTGAAAGTGGCTGACAGATTTCAGAGTGATGCATTGAAAAAAAATCTAGCTGTTTTAGTGTTTACAAAATTTTTAAAAACCTTTGTAACAAAAAAGTAATAAAGTAATACCTTTTGCTGCATTGTATAGCTTTTGTCTACTCTCTAAACCATAATATCTTTCTTGTAAAATCTTAAACATTATTTGTATAAGACACTTGTACGCAGCAGGTCCTCATTGACGTTTGTTTGTTGTTTACAATCTTCAATGCATTCCGAAATTCCTCGGATTCAACTAACTAAGTCGTTCTTAATTGAGTCGATCAAGACAAATATTCAGGCTTGTGTGATTTTTTACTCTTTTTCTCAAATTATACTAAATTAATAATCATATTGATATCTCATACAATTTTACTGATATTCAGTTTTTTTTCTCGATTCAGTAAACCTCATTTGAACAACATAGAGGAGAAAAAAAAGGGGGGGGGGGATCCGGTATACCCGTTTCTGGATTTTCAGATTTATGAAATTGAGGATACGACGACTGGTCTAAAATAATTTTCAACTTGGACATGTTGGAAGAGTATATATATAAAACAAAAAAAATATCTTGATGACTGGGTATTGTGGCTTTTGAAAGGGGGACTTCAACCTTCAACCCCCACCAGTAGAATTTTGGAGAATTAACTTATATAACTAGATTTTCTGCCTTTCTCAAAGTCGATCAACTGGTACTTTTGGAGAGAGAGAGAAAATATTTCCCACAAAGTCATGAAATACATAGAGAATATTACATACTTAAATCCATATCATATGTCATATCAGCCCGAGTGGCCCCATATCAGCCCGAGGGCCGAAGGCCCGAGGGCTGATATGGGGCCCGAGGGCTGATGTGACATATGATATGGATTTTAGTATGTAGTATTCTATTTATCATATATTTAAAATACTTAATATGCAATGGTCGTTGAAGAATGTTTGTGCTTGTTAGTGACATTTTTTCTTTAAAATTTAATAGAGCCAATTTTAGGTAACTGGAAAAAAAATTAAGACCACAAATGTCATTAAAGAATTATTTTATAGGAATATTTAATATTTAAATAAAATCAAGTAAATTAACTTTTAAACTTAAAACAAACGTTACTTCCGGTTTGATATGGATTTTCGGCCCGACGGTCCGATACGTGATATGGCTATTTGGACCGATCCGTGATATGGGGTATTGTGACGTCACCCGTATCACACCGTGCAGAATCGGTGTATTTACTACTAAGTGTATGATAAATATTTTAATCTAACTCGACACCGCCCCCTCTCCCTTTCAGAATCCAGAACAATTAAGTTAAATTGTCGGAGTTGACCATTTGGTTATATTTGATGGGAAAGGAGATGCATGCACACCAAAAGTCGTCGACCCGATAAAACGTAGTTTACATTTGATTTATTTGTCATCTTTATCACAAAATAGATCATTTTAAAATTATTTTTATCATAAGATGACAATAAAGTTAAAGGAGTATATATGATAAGAGCCAATTTTGGCCCCCTAAAAATCAACATTTTAGAATGACAATCAGATATGTTTAATTGATATTTATTTTGAAGAAGAGATTATATTAGAAATATTTCAAATATATTTTTCACATTTATATGCACTCTCTAGCTGTAAATGACATGAGAAATAACGCTATTTTTGCTATCTAACAAAAAAGCCAAAAATTTGCCTTTTTCTTGATGTGTTTTCTTATGGGAAACATAGAGCGCAGTGTAGAACATACGTAATTTTTCTGTCACTAATCAGTATTGGATAGATACATCTTTGGTAAAAATATAAATCTTGTTCTAGGCTGCGCTCTATATTTTCTGGAAGAAAAACTGCTTGAAAATAAGCAGCTTTCTACAAAATATGCTAAAATGGTGGGAAAACCTGATTTTTATGATGTCATATTTCTAAAATAACGGCATTTTGATCAAAATGAAAATGATCAATAAAGGTCGCATATATAGCTGTACAAATTAAAGCTATATAAAAATTAAAATTAAGATATTCATTTTAAGGGGCCAATTGAGACACTTACCATATATCGCTCTTATGTACGTTAATTAATGAGATTATAATATATAGTCCTCTGAGTACCAACCAAGGTTACTTTGCATTTTTTACAAATTTCTTAATTAAAACATGGACTATAGACATAAGGCAGCCTGCAGTCAGAGGAGCCGCCTTCAATTATATATTACAGACACAAAATAATTACGTGTTTCTTATAGACTCATGCCAAGAAATCTCGTCCGATTTCGACAGCGATGGAGTCAATAAAAGTGTAATTGATGCAAATCACCCATATTCCCTAAACGCCAGCAAGACAATTTACGGCAGCAGACTTCTGGGGGTGGATCCTAAGTTTTAAGCTTTCTTAGTTAAAGAAAAAATAAATTTCTACTCCAGGAAGTAGTACAAATACCCTAAAAAGTTACTGTCAAATATCTTTATTTACAAAATACGTTTATTTTTAAGAAAATATTGGACTGAAAAAAATTAGGAAAAAAAAAAAACAATCAAAAGAAAATATTCACTTTAAAATGAAAATATACACATAGCCAATCGGGTAACGTCTACCCATTCAGTACTCGTCTCCATCTTGTTCAACCAGGAAATGAGGTAAACTTCCGGAAATTTGGTACTCTTTTATTTATATTTCGACGCGGTATACTTCCACAACTACCCGATGACAATTTATTTGTACTGAGAAAAAATATTTTGAAATTGAATTACATGTACGTAAAAGAAAATTGAAAGGCAGCTTATTTTATTGAAGAATTACTTTACTATAATTAATTTCATCCCCCCACACCCGAAAAAGACAATGGGGGGGGATGCAAAGGCTTCTAAATAACTAATATTCTACCTATAATTCTAACCCAGTAACTTTTAAGATCCCTCCCTCAAAACTGCAGACATTAATTGCTTCCGCACGTCTCCCAGGGGAAGAATCACAGATTAATGTTAATTCGGCTTTTATTGAGTTTGCTATACGGAGAGAATGCTAAGGTTTTCTTGGCATGTCGTAGTGTCGGGGAGGGGACAGCCCCCCTTTTCCCAGTAAACATATTACATTGACTATATGTACATTTTAATTACCAATGAAAATGCGCATTGGAAAGTTGGTTGCCACCCCACAACTTTTTGCTGTCGTGCGTGTGTATTATCTACGAAAGCCAAATGAGCTCATTTTCGTAGGTAAGAAAAATTAATTTTTCGCGTTATAACGCGAAACTTTTGCTATTTAACTAGACATTTGCTTTAGTCTCAAAGTTTTTTTGATTTTGTCATCAATTTTATTCATTACAATGATAAGCAAAAGGCTATTTTGATCTTGGACTATCATAAGTTAAATTTTAAGCTTTCTTCTATTGAATCCATCTTTACCGTCACAATTTATCTTTCTCAACGCTGTTCAAACAATTCAAAGTTTATGTGAGTTTTCCAAAAGTTGAACTTCAAGATTAATAATTTCGGGGAAAATCACCGCTTTCCGGTTTTTTTTTATGCACTCGCTATAGAATTTGAAATAATTTATTTTATAGAAATCAAGATCTCAGAAAATTGACAAAATGAGGTTTTGTCAAATGTGTCCCACCGCATTTGTGAAAATTGGATAGCAGATTTTCATTTGTCTCCGTTGGATTCACTGTGGAAATTCGATATCCTATTTTGAGGTTGCACCACGTTGTCATTCCATTGCTTACGAAAACATTGACAATTCAAAGTGTGCAAACTCTGCTGTGCGTAATATCGCGAAAGTTTCGAGTTGTATCGCGAAAGTTACGCGTTAATTCGCGAAAGTTTCGCGTTGTAACGCGAAAGTTACGCGTTAATTCGCGAAAGTTTCGAGTTTTAACGCGAAAAAAAAAATTTCTTACCTACGAAAATGAGCTCATTAATTGGGCTTTCGTAATTATCTTTCGTTATTAAGCTTCTAAAAAAAATTTTGTTGAAAATAATTCCCATTCTAGGCACGTCTTTGAAGTGATGACAATTTGATAAATCCTTGATTCCTAATGAGTGGCAACCTTGATAATACTCTTTGGAGACTGGGTCTACCAACAATCGGCTGGTATTCCCATGAGAACAGTCAAATTGTGATTCGTTATTAGCCGACCTGCTTTGATATTCTACATGTAACGCAGAAAAATCTTCTTCATGAAAAGTAGAACTATTACAAGGTCTTGCTTTAATTGGTCTTGAATACGACATGATCATGTTCAATTATTAACAATATTTATTTCATTCATGCATTGAACCCTAGGTATATAATAATAATTATTGAATTCAAAATGAAAACAAGGGGCCCATGCATGGGCTACACCGCTCAACCGAGTACTTTTCTTTACCAGATTTACCCCTTGTAACTAATTGCTTTTGTCACCCAATCCTACCCCCAGGGATCGTGACTTGAACAATTTAGAATCTACACTACTAAGGATGCCTCCAAATAAGTTTCAATTTTTTCTGGCCCATTGGTTCTTGAGAAGAAATTTTTTCCTATAACATGTATTTCAATGTAAAATTTGGATTCCTTATTGTGTCCTACCCCAGGGGGTCAAGATTTGAACTATCTCAAACATTCATTACCCCCAGGATGCATCCATGTTAGTTTCCGCTTTTCTGGCCCAGAAGTTCATCAAGAAAATTTTTTAATGACCCCAACCTTTTTTAAACAACATGCAATCTTATCTTGATCATCTCCCCTTGTAAGAGGACTTGGCCTTTCATTTTAAAAATTTAAACTCCTGTTCACCCAAGGATGCTTTGTACCAAGTTTGTTAAAATAGGCCCAGTGGTTCTTGAGTAGAATTAGAAAATTTATGTGAAATGGTTACAGACGGACGGACAACAGGTGATCTTAAAAGCTTTGGCTTTCAGGTCATGCTAGCTCAGCTGAAAAAACAACATGGATTTATACCTCAATTTTCAAACCTATTTCGATATCTAATATACTGAATATAGTTTAAACAATATTAAACAAACAGGATAAGATTCATTTTTTAAACAGCTGATATGTCTGTACATATCCCTTAAATGAGATGGTCAATAAAGGATGCTTACTTCCCTTATTGAAAGCAAATGCTGCCCCCTCTGGTACACCTAGGGTCTTGTCATGTTTTTGCAACATGTTTATAAGATTTATGCCATCCTTCACCAAAATTTACTTTCTTAAAACAAATAAAAATGGTGTAAAAAAAATAATCATGCCTTTATTAACATTTTAAATATAAAGCCATGGACAAATGTACAATATTTACATTTCGTACAATATTTACACAGTCTGATTTACATTTCCTTCATGATGAAGGACTTACAAATGCCTGTTTTACAATGCAGACAACAAAACAATACTTGATTCAGTATGTACAAAGTACACAAATATTTATTATATTTACTTCTACACAAGTAAATAACAAAGATAGAATCATTACGAAATGCAACATTCCATATTGATCCTGTTTAAAGAAAGCTTGTGTATAAATTGTATAAAACTTTACTTTGTAAGCTACCAAGTACAAAATAAATATCACACGTTTTTAAAAAGAAGCATATCACCGAGATATAGTGCCCAATAAAAATCAAGCAATCAAGAGACAAAGTAAAAAAGTAACAGGAAAGTTGTTATAAAACTTCAAAATGTATACTTCTTTTCATTTTAGAGTTTTCATTTATTTTTTAAAAGCTGAAATGCTTTGACAAACCTAATTATAAACAACTTCCAAAAAGGGGAAAAAATAAACAAGTACCCAAGGTAATTAACCCCAAAACATTTAAAAAATTCAAAATAACATGTAAAATTTTTAACATTTACAACTGACATATTTATATTTATATACCCCTAGCATAAAGAGGAGTTTATACAGTCACTGGTCATCCTCTTGTCAGTGAGGATAATGGGAGTTCAGGTGCCCGATATGGGAGGTGAATGTGGGGGTGAACAGTGACTGGCTGTCTGTGATGTAAGCCCCTGTGATAGAGGTGGGGTTGGTGTAAGCCTCTGTGATGGGGATGGGGGTGATGTCGCTCAGGGAGACTGGCTGATCAGACAGGAGCTGTTGGAGGGAGTCGGAGCTCTCCAGATTGTTCAGTAAAGAGTCCACAATGGACATCTCCGTATCACAGGTGGGGAGGGGAATGTCAGCAAGAGGACCCAGGTGGAGATCCTGAGAGTCACTGCTCATGATAGTGTCTGTAATGCTCTGGGGTATAACACAGTTCTCAGCTACAGAACTGGTCGAGATCACTGAATTGCTCTGAGTTACAAAATGGCAGACGGTCGACAATGTGCCGTTTGTTGGCATGGCAGAATTGACCCACATATTGGACTGGGATTCCACATGGACAGTGTTGGTGGTAGCTGGAGGAGGAGTGCTGACTGGATGATCATCTTCCATCTTTAAGACTTTGGAATCTGAAGTCATGGATTTACCAGCACAGCTCCATTGAGCTTCCAATGGCAAAAGTTCAGGTGCATCCATGATCTTAGTTTCTTTGCTGATTTTTCTCAAACAGTTAAAGAATTCTGTAAAAGAAATCAAACCTTTTGAATAATAAACTATATTCTTGAAGATAATAAAAATATGATATTGTCATATATGAACTACAATGTATAGATATTGCTGTAAATATTCTTTTGCTATAAAAGCAATATTAATACCTATCCTCAGGTTTGGAAGTGAGAGTTTGTCCTTGACCCAGTTACTGACAGACTGGGTAAACTCGTCAGAGGTTGTTGTGGTTACCATGACCTTGAAGGACTCAAAGAGAGGCTTCATCATAAAACTGAACTGATCAAGACTTAAGGAACAGTATATTGAGAAAATGTTTTTCATTAAAGTTTTAAACAGATTGCATATTAAAACTCTTCCACCTAAGGTTTAATAGTTCCACTAAAAAACATAGCAATCCTTACCAAAAGCAGAAATAAGTAAAGAAATGAATGTTTTTGCTATCTCAAGCAAACAACTGCCAATTGAGATGTTAGAGAACACAGAAATATGAATAGGATACAATGAAGAATTTCCAGTTCTTCCTGGTCTGTACCGTCACATATTCCTCGTACAACTTGTCGATGTCCGTACTGGGTGGTTCTTCTACTGTGTCCACTCCCATCACTGGCAGCTCCCTCTGGAGGTCACTGGAAAAGTTAAAGAGGAGGTGTTAACAATCGGTGTTAAAGTCACAGAAATGCAGAGGAATTTAAAGACTGATCCATCTTCCAAATGTCCTCTACAAAAAGTTTGCCGAGTCAGCACGTTCCCCAAATTTATTTGAGATATTTTCCAGTACATTGTAATTCACTATAAGTATAACAATCTATCTTAATAAATCCTCTTTGCTCTACATTTGTCAAAAGTGATATTCAACTGATTTTTCATCTTTTTTGTCTAAATATTTTTTAATCATTAAACAATTATCTGGAAAATATCTCATGAAAACCAAGTTGTTGGATTACTTAGCTAATAAATGACTAAAAGGTTATTACCTGTAAAAGATACAAAATAATTAATCTTATTTCAAGCATACTAATTATTCCAAGTACATAAACATTGCTTATACAATAATCTTACCCAAATTTCCTGAAACATAAAACAAAATAATTAAATTGATACTTTTTTCTCTGAAATAAGAAATTCATTTAGTATTGAGCATTTTCTTGAAAGAAAACAACAAATCTAACAATACCTAATAATCAAAGCTAAGATTTATTTTTGATTTGCCTACAAAGAAAACAAAGTTAATTCAAAACCATTATTTCAAAGTTTACAATTTAATTTTCATCTCTTATCCAACAACTTGGCATGGTTATCTACAATCTGGAAGAAATAAAGAGAGACTTAGGATGTAAGCATATATAGATATATAGTATACATATACTATAATTAGTCTCAACCATATACATATAGTGTTCATACAGAGCTTGGTCAAACATTTAAAATGTTTTTGACTTACTGAATTTGAGTACCCAAGGACTGGATTTCTTGCCGCAAAGCAGCCGTCTCATCGGTGAGCCCCCTACATTGGCCCTTAAGTTGCCGACAGTATTCAGCAGCTACAAGAGGGAGACAAGTCAAAATTTGGGGTAAGGTGCCCCCTCACGAAAGGGGACCAACTAAACAGACTTAGCAC
>PRKT01000765.1:71921-83331 GCA_003671525.1 Saccostrea glomerata
AACCAACCTTTCAAGACATTTTCAATAGTAAAGGTAATGTTGGGAGAAAAGGTGTTTTGCTACGTCCCTGTAGTAAGGAAAACCTACTCAAAATAACAGTAAAACAATACTAACCATTGGATTTTATTTTCTTTGTATGATTTTATTATACATGCTTGTGCATCCTTATTACACTTCAGAATAAAAAAATTCTTGCACAACAATTTCAACTAATGAAATCTGGGAAGTATATCTGTATATACTCGGTTTTATTTTTTTATCCAGAGTTTACACAAATGGTACATGTTTATTTATAATTCTTAGGTTTCTTAGCTTATATTTTAAAACTTGGTATAAATTACTCTATATCCATACTTGTCTAATAATGTTCCAAAAAAATATCATATCTTCAATGATACAAATCTAGTTTTAAAAACATGATTAAACCAATACAAAGATCCATATTATCTAGGTACAAATCTTCACTGTCTAAAATGAGATACAATTTACATAACATACTATAGATACTGTGAGCACTAAATGATAACCCCCCCTTTCAATATGATGATGGGAAAGTGCTGTTTGAATATGAGATTCTGTGATAGTTCACTTGTCTATGGTACCCCAAAATATAAAGGGACAGACATATAGACAAAGAACAGACTGATACCCTAGTCACTTGACACCCCCACCTTTTCTAGTGGCGGTATAATAAATACACAATACCTGTCTGTCTGGTTTAAGTACGCTTTAAGCAAAACCAGTACAAACTGAGTAATGATAAGTGAAGTACAACTTATATGTATTAATTTTGGGATTTCTGCAAATGTGCTTCCAAACATTACATCCAGTTTATCAATACAAGCTATCATTTAGTATGATCACCAAATAATAGTCTCCAAGGACTTAGACCTTTGAAGGTTGGATAAAGGCTTGCGTTTCCGAGGTGGGGTTTTACAGCCCATGACTGGTAAAGGCATGGAGTCAATATCTGTCTCCAAAAATCTCTGTTGTTGCTTTGTATTGGGATTGTCAGAAATGTCTATAGGTTCAGCTAACCTTTCACTCCTCCCTAAGCTTGACTCTGAAACCCCCACAAGATCGTGTTCTCCCTCTGAACGGACTCTTGATTTCTGGATTTCTCCTCTTTGTGTTGGATCGACCTTCCCATTGTCTGTATTTTCCTTCATTTTGATAGATTTTTTGTCTACTATTGGAAAGTTGCGGACATTATGCAGACTATTACTGATCATCATGGTGACCCTGGATTCACTTCGAAGTTTTGGAATATTTCTTGGTGGAATCTTCGGCTTTTCCTTTCTGGGACTTCCATTTTCTAACAAAGGAACTTCACTTTGTTGTTCCAAACATCTTTTTGATGCCACATTCTCTTTTCCATTGTGAGATAAAGATAAGTGTTTTTTGGGTGCAGAAGCGTATTTATCTGGTGTTATCAAGTACTTGCTGAAAGAAAATCGACTCTCCCTTGTTGTAAGTAGATTTTCCAAAACTACATGTTTAACCTTTGACTCTGGTGAGGAAGCACTGGCTGGAGAATCACTTTGAGTCAGTAAATTGTCACTCTGTAATTCACTCACTGGCTCAATGAACACCTGATCATCATCAAAAGGCTCCCTATCTTTAATTTCTTTATCTTCTGAAGATTCAGCTTTCAGTGATTCAATCTCTGCGTAAATTTGTTCCTGAGGAAAGAAAGATTTAAGGATCTTGATTGGTGGACTGAAAGGCTTTTCTTTAATGGGACTGTGCCAGCCATCTCCTCTCTGTGTACCTTGATCAGTTGGACTCTGATCGTCCACCTCCATGGAGCTGCAGGATTCAGACACGCTCTGTCTCACAACACTCTGCTGGTCATTCCTCCTTGTGTCTCCTGGCTGTACATCTTTTGTTTGGCCAATTTCACCATCCTGAGGCACTGATTGTACAGCTTCACTGTGGTCGCTATTTTTGTATGATTTGGGAGGGACAGGAGGGGGCGAGGGGGACTTCACGACCTGAGTGACTTCTGGAGGCTTCTTCCTGGGTGTTGGTTTGGGTTTCCATGGCACAGCGTACACGGGGGAATTCTCTGGGATACCAGAGGCTGGAGTGCCTGGTAATTCAGTGGAAGGGGATGGCTGCATCTCATTGTTACTGGAACAAAAATAAAATTATTTTACATTCATACATCAAAATTTAAAGTAGCAGGTCAAATTTAGAGTACATTGTATTAAATTAATGTATATATTGAATTTGCTGAGAATTATTTGGACATCAAATATGAACTCTTTATATAAAATACTCTACTATTTTTTAATGTAGGTGCAGAAGTTGCTAAAACATATCTGTAAATACCTATTCTCTTTGGTTTGTATTGTCTTTTCAGCACCTGTCATTTGTAAAGCATTTTTTGGAATTTGATATTCTCCAAGTTTCTGTGAAGAGAAAATGCCAAAATTCACAATTAGATATAGACCTTAATTAATATACTTATGTAGAAAATTTTAAGTTGGACCCCCCCCCCCCCCCCTCCCTCATAAAATGTGTAAATGAAGATGCTTGGGAATTTGAATGTGATAAAATACACAACAATTTAGAGTAAAATCATTTCAGTCATTTTAATGTCAATAATTCCCTGTATAATTTTTGAATGTCTTTGATTTGAACAAGACTACTAATAAGAAGATCAAAATTTAAACACTCCTTTTCAACATAAAAAAATTAAATATTACATGTTAAAAATATATAATAAATTAGCAAAATTTAATTCCAAACAATATGTGAGGATCCCCTGGAAATCATTTATCACCATTGGTTGCTGTGACCTGACAAAAATTTTAAGCAGAAGTATATTCAATCTGATTAAAATCAGATCCTTTGATCCACATAGATCGCTACAAAAAAAAATCTGATTAAAAAAAACCCATTCAGGGTCATCTGGTGACCTTTCAATTATCCAATCAAATGCTCACTTCCAAGAATTTAGAAGTATCTCCGAATTCAGTTACAGAAGTGAAAGCCCCGATGATACACGTACAGAAATTTGTATCCTAGTTTCCATAGCCTACCAAGGGAACGACCACAGTCTTTTCCGTACAAAAATATATTAATATATTCTTGCTTTTGTCTTGTTTGTTCTTACCTCCTTAATTTGTTTAATGATAAGGTTCTCCACAACTATTTTCATTTCTACATTCATTTACCTGAATGCCGCTTAAGTACGATCTTTCTAATTGGTCAAAATTTTAATGAATATTTTTATTAGAAAGGTCTTCAGAAGTTGACCCTAAATGGAGTTTCTTCAGATTCTTGTGTAGCGATCCATGTGAGCGGATCAAAAGATCTGATTTTAATCAGATTGAAGTGTATTATCAATAAAGTTCTCACTGGGAGGGAATCATTCTTGTAACTTCCTGAGTTTTCATGACTGTCTTCCTTAAGTGAACTTTCCATCTGCAATGAATATCAACTTTGAGAGCCACATGACATGCATTACAATATGTATTTGAACCTTTTCTTTCCATTTTTTTTCCATTTCAAAGTTGATGTAGTGATAATTAGGCCTGCAGATGATATATAAACTAGAAACTGATATTGGATTACAGTGAATGTACTTTTCAGTTGCTGAGGAAATATGTCACAGCATACTTAATCTGTAATAAAGACATTAGGCTTGTCAAAATCTGTTGGTACCTAGTTCTTTTATCTTCCTGAATTAATGTTTGTACCACTCAAAATAATACAATGACTAAATTAAGATACCTGCTAATTTTTTTAAAGTACTGACCTGTTTCTAAAACTTTTAAAAGTGCTAAGAATTACAATGTCAATTCATGAAATTTACACATCATAGGTCTTGCCCTACCCTTCGGGTCATGGTTTTAAGTGAATAAATGAACTTAAATTTGAACTTGAACAATATTAAATGTAAACTACTTGAGGATGCTTCCATATAAATATGAATCATTTCTTTACTGTTCTTGAGAAGATTTTTAATATGTATTATACCATACCTGGCAATGTAAACATTTTATTGCCCATTGGGGCCCCTCTCATCTTCGCTAGCCAAGGGTGACGATTTGCTCCTCTCATCTTTCCTTGAAAAGAGGAGAGGAGTGGATCATCCCCCTTGGCTAGCGATGATGGGCCCCTCTCAACCCCCAGAGGTCATGATTTGAACAAACTTATATTTACACTCCCTGAGGATACATGTATCCCTAACCACTGCTTTGCTGTTCTTGAGAAGATGTTCAATGATTTATCTTTCATATTTCTACGTAAAACATTGATTTCCCATTGTAACCCATCTTTCCTGCAGGGGTTCAAGATTTGAACAAATTTGAAAATAAACTACTTGAGAATGCTTCAGTATAAATATCACAAATAACAGCTTTGCTCTTCTTGAGAAGAATTTTTAAAAATATATTTCCAATATATTTCTGACTATGTAAAACTTTGTTTGCTTATTGTGACCCTAACCTAACCCTGGGGGTCATGATTTGAACAAATCTGAATCTACATTTATACTGAGGATGCTTCCTTATACATCAATCATGGCTTTATTGTTCTTGAGAAGATCTTTAAAGATTTTCCTTATATATTTTTATGTAAAACTTGTACACACTTGGGTATTTACCAGTATGCATTATTATAAAGTAACTTGATCTGAACTGCCGTATCATCTCAATGACAGGCACGGATCAACAAAGCAAACGGGATGCGAAATGTCTGTCAACAAGACGTGATACGGCTCTTCAAATCAAGTCACTGTTATAATGATAAATTTATTTTATACCCCCTCCCCTCCAACTTGTAATATATAGTTTCAAAAAATGTTCTGAGACCAAATATATAATATTTTTTCCATTAAACAAAGCATTTAGTCAAGGAACTTTTTGTACTTCATTATCAATTTCAGAGAGGGGTGATATAGATTCAGAAAACCAGTGTGGTGATCTGGATCACATGGTCAAGTGATAGTACGAAATCTACAGCGAAATCTACAGTGAAATTGAGTGATACACACTTTGGTATATAGAAAATGAAATAAATGAAAGAAACTCGTAAAGGACTCGGAGTTGTCGTAACTACACCTACCAGAGAGGTCTGTGAGTCTATCAAAGCAAGGTTTGTTCCATGTAAATGTTTGGGTGGTGTCTTTCCAAAGGTAGAGAATGGAGAATCTGGTGGTCCCCATGGTTCAATGGACAAACGCTTTGATTTAGGACGTGAGAAACTAACGACTTCTTCGTCATCATCAGCGAAGCTGAAAGTCCTCGTTGGATTAGCTGGGCATGGACTCTGAATCTCAGCACTCCCTCTATAATACTTCTAATAAAGCAAAATTGTTTTTAAAAATATGTTTTAGTTATAACCTATCCATCACAATATATAGGAAATAACTGTATTTACTGCAGCTTGAAGTTGTTAGGACTTTAATTTATAAGGTGGTCAAAATTTACTTTTGTATTTGGATTTTTGGTTTTGATTTTTTTTTTGTTGCCATTGGCAGTTTAATTCTGGTAAAAAAAAAACAAAAAAAACACTCCATTAGGCCAAAATAAAAAATACCTTTGTTTTCCCTATTGCGACCGACCCTATAAATCGCGCCGACTGAAAAGATTTTTTAAATAAGATGATTCAAATATTTTTTTTATTATTAACCAAGTTTTATAAAATACAATTTCATCAAAATCAGAACGGTTGATATTGTTCTACACTGTGATTTTCAAGCATTTGTTGGAAACAAAATAACATCCAGATGTGATTACACGACATTAGCTCTTCATAAAACAATGGCGACCTCTCAATCTTATGCTTTAAGCTAATTGGAATTCTTCACTCTTGAAACAATTCGATAATAAAATTTACCATGACTAATTAAGAGTGTCTCGGAGGTGTCTTGTTGTCTCCATGTGAGTGAATAAATTTTGAAACAAACAAACCCTGTCTTTGAATTCAAGGTACGTAATACATGGTAAGAACTCCTCATGAGTAGATAAGGGGCACACCTAGTGAACAGATCATTCAATTTCACTGAATTTTATTTGATTTGAGTTTTGATCTAATAACCAGTTCATCTATGTTCCTTTGTTTTATATATGCCATTATGGAACCTTAGGAGTCGTTGTAAAAATGTCTGCATATTGATCCTGATAAATGTAATTCAGATGTCCTTTCTTAATGCCTTTATTTAGTGGTTAAACTTCGTGACTATGATATTGTATACACCATTTTTATCATTTGTAGATTCGGTTTGGTTCAATTAAATATTGTTAACATTCTCTTTCCAAATAGTTTTGAAATCATGATTCAGCTTCCTGAGACGTCCAGTGTATTTTTCTTTAATTAGGCCCTTGAAGATTGGTTGTTTCTTTGCTTTTAATCCCTTTGAGATTTGTTAGGACGACATTTAAACATTTCCCCATTGCTCCAAATTTAACTGTACTAAGCACTTTTTTGCAGTGGGGGATCTTCTGCGACACTGGACATCAGTTTTATGGTCCCCTTTGAAGGACAGTTTTCAACGTTACTCATTGGGATTTGAACCTGGGATTTAAAATTAGCCACTTACTTTTAAACTCAACAGCAAAATGCTCCAGAACCACTGCAAATCTCATGACCCTCAAAAAAGTACATTGATCATCTATAAGTTCTGAAGGCTAATGGAAGGTTTGAAAAAATATACTTGTATGTATGGTCTTTGCGTATTTGAGTATTTGAGAATCTTGTCTATTTTATTCAATTTATATAAATGTAATGCCGTGAGATATTTCACAAGTTCAACTAAATAACAGTTGTGAATTAATTAATCATGAATTTTGCTTTTAAACGGCATATGTACGATACTTAGCATTTTGTTCACAAATCGCTTTCTTTTGTACTTTTCTTATTTATAAAGGTAATTTTCCATTAAATTTTAGAATGTATTTTCAAAGCTGCTGTCAGAAAATAAAATTGTTAACCTACCTACCGACCCAACTTGAGAATTTAGGGTCAAGTTAGGGGAAACAAAGATATTTTTAATTCCGGCCTTAAATATAAAACAAAATGAAGTGCACAATTGCAGAATTTATCTTTTATAGGATTGGAGATACAAAAATGGTAAACTTGAATAAGCTAAACTCAGAGTCTGCTAAACAAAATATGATAACAGTTTTTTTTAATCAACAAAAAAAGATGAGCGGCTAGCCACCTTGTAATTTTGAGAAAACAATGTATAAGCAGTGATAAGTATTAAAAATTATTGTATATCATTAAGACATTAACATATATGCATTTTGATTGACATTTATATTACTTTACAATAAAAGTTTAATTATTCATTGAATAAATGATTGAGTCACTTTGCATATTTTTTTGCATATTTTTTTTAAAGGTTTGCTTTATTTTTTACCTGAGAGAGTTTCCTTTTGTTCCACAGCTTCATGAATGTCTTAAAGTAGGCTTTCCGCTTTGGTGAGGACATTTCTTTGGGATTCTTGTGTTTCTGTGAACAAATTAAATATTTTTAAACTAACAATTCATTAAAGAGATTGATATATTGTTGACATGTCTGGAATGAATTAAAATACAGAGTATAAAATTCTAAGTCTGGCTAATTTTAGCCAGTTGGTTGTGATTGGATAAAACAATTTTTCCAAGATGGTCTTATAAATTTAAAAATATATACAGATAAAAATTGCAGTCCTATGTTCAGCACATTCACTTCTATCATTGCAAACTTGTTTGTAATGATATGAATTATAAAGATACAAATTATATGAATCTATTTTATCTACTTCACCTCTTCTTCAAGCCATGTGGTAAACTCCACTTGTTTACTCAGGAAATCATCCATAGATAATTTATCTGTAGTGGAAAAATTCAAATATTAGAATTAAATGTACTATTCATATTATTAGATTAAAGTTTATTTTACAAACATTATGAAAACCATTATTTCTGCTGCTTTCTGCAGTATTACTTTTCTCTTTTCTTTCTTGCTTTTCTTTTTCTTTCTTCTTATCCCTTCTTGTTGATTTCTTGGCAAAGGTTTGAAGTTTACGGCTGGCTTTATGGACATCATCACAGGATGATCCAGATACTTAATTAAAGGAAGGAAAACAAAACGTGTCTCAAAAGTTCATCTCCATTAGGTGACAGTTCTGAGTTCATCAATGTCAGTTATTGCATGATGATAAATTGCAAAAGTAATATGAAACGCTACAAATTTCCAAGCCTCGGATGAATGTGAAAATGTAGCAGATAGTTTTTTTCTGCTGTCTAGGGATTCAAACTTAAAACTTCTGGTATGCCAGTCCAGTAATAGTGGTGCCCAATGTCACGTGTGGGTGTGGTTGTGGGGGGAGGGGTCTCTTAAATCTTGGTTACACAGACAAATGCTGTCCTAAAAAGGTGCGGATGCCTCTTGCTCTGTACTGTAGTGGCACAATGTGGTAGTGTGTAATATTTGGCTTCTTCCTAATTTGGCTTAGTTGTTGACCTTGAATCATGATTGGTAGAGAATTGGACAAGCATGCCAGAATTCACAGGTTCAATTCAAATTGAAACCTTTAATCTGACTTGAAAAAAATGTCAGGGGGAAAATTAATTAAAATGATCTAAAGGCCTGTGGTTCAATACCCCTATTGGAGGCAAAGAGATTCACTTGAGTCTATCATAATACACAATTAAGTAGACATGTACCTGCTGTTTCCAGATCTGATGAACTTTGTCCAGATATTTCCTCCTGTTCAACTTCCTCGTCTGTTCCATCATCCAATGTACCATAATTGCCATGAATATTGCTCAACTCAACCTTGTCAAACTCTGGTTTGTCTCCCTTGAGGTAAGTAAATTCCTGCTTCTCTCCCTTGTTTCTTTTCTTGTCTCCTGATGAGCTTAAGGAGGTGGATATAGCAAAAAATCCTCTCTTCTTTGTCCTATTTTAAACAAACTTAAATTCTATATAAACTTGAAACACAGATTATTTAATACCACAGGCCTCTGAATTTCTATCAATAAGCCTTTATCACCTTCCCAAGTCAAGAGTTTCTGATCCGCTCCACTCCACATAATCCCTTGACCTAATACTATAGGCTAAGTTTGACAGGGTTGACTGTCAAGCCATCTAGTGATACATGTATTACATATTTTGAACTCTACTGACCTCTGCTATTAGCCAATCAGAGTAAACAAATTCAACAGAAAATTCAAGATAATATTGGTAGTCTGTAATAAATTCAAGGTAACGGGTTTGTTTGCTCGATCTACCTGTTCCCAGGAGTCCGTTCGCGCAGAGTCCATTCGCCCGAAATATTTTTCGCCCTATATGTGGTTCGCCCAATACTTATATATACTTGAATATATGAATTGAAATTAAAATACGAGTATATAATTTTTTCTTTTATTTCAATCCTTTATGAACTTTGAATTTTTTTTTTAATTCTGATACGAAGAGCCATGTTCATTTAGTCTAGACTAAATTAATTTTTTATTTGATTCTAATGTTTTTTGAATGACTAAGTGTTTGCGCTATAGTTTATTAGATGATTAATATCAATGTTAACTAGTGCTAATTGTAACGGGAACCGTTACAGATGTTCCCCAAACGCTCCCCAACTCCCTTCTCGTGCCATTTTCTCTCCTGTAAGTTTCATAAAAGAAAGCAAAATCCATGCATTTAAGACGTAAATAAAGTTTTCCCAAAAGTATACCAAGTATTTCAAATTTAAGCAATGCAGGCATGTGATTGCATGAGCGTAATGATGATATCATCTTGTCTACACGTTTTACTCATTGCACGTGCACGCACGTGCATGATGATCATACCTTCTTGTAGGTGTTCATTATATCTGTCTATGTTCTTAATCCCATCCTGTTTGGTTGAAAAACAAGGGAGTTATAGCCATTTAAAGTTTAAGCCAATCAGATTGCAACGCACGTGCATGTGCGTGTTTTCATGACAATTATTATATATCATATTGAAGGACAACTCAAAGTATGCCTTTGTTTTAAATTTCAAAGCATTTTGTAAAAAAACAGAAAAGATATTAAGATTTTTGTTTCAGCCAATCAGATCAAAGCACACGTGCACACACGTGCATGCATGTGAATGGTGACCATACCATCTTGTAGGAGTTCTTTATGTCTATCTATGTTCTAAATCTCATGCTGTTTGATTGAAAACCAAGGGAGTTATAGTCATTTAAAGTTTCAGCCAATCAGATTGCAGCGCACGTGCATGCGCGTGATTTGATGAAAAATTTTGTATATCATATTGTAGTACATCCTAATGCATGTCTATGTTATAAATTTCAAAGCATTTCATCATAAAACAAAAAAGATATTAAGATTTCTGTTTCAGCCAATCAGAGCAAAGCGCACGTGCATGCGCGTGAGTTCATGAAAATTTGACCATGTCATCTTATCTACACATCTCATATATCATTATTTAATGAGTTTCAAAAGATTTTATCAAAAAATATAAAAGTTACAACCATATTAAATATATCAGTCATTTTACTCATTGCACGCGCCCGCACGTGCATGCGAATGCGCGCAAAATGACCTTCGTTCGGCACATCTACACAACATGCCTACTAACCCTAAAAAGGTTTTAACTTAGTTTGGTGAACAGTTTCTGAGAACACTTCCGGACAAAAAAAGTCCGGAGAAGAAATAAGAAGAAAAAAGAATAATAATAATAATAATAATAATAAGAAACAGAGTAAAAACAATATGTTCCCCAACTTCGTTTGGGGAACATAATTACACTTTATTTATACGAATTGCCCTATGTTTTGAAAACAATTAAAGGACCGAGACGTTAATAGGAGTGACCAATTGATACTAAATCAGGTGTGACCATTTGTGACCATATGCATAACATCTGACGGACACAGTGACCGTCTGTTTTATTTTGAATGTACAAGAAATTAGGAAAGATATTCATTAGATTTTATTCTACATTAAATTATGGTGAACGGATCCTGTGTGAACAAGTTTTAGGGAGAGCGGACTTTGGGCAAACAAGATATCTGGCGAATGGGAAATCGGGCGAACAATTTTTAGGGCGAACGAACATGGAAGCTATATTCAATATACCCTCAACTAAAAAGCTGATACAAACCTTTAACTGGGCTATTTAATGATAAAAAATGTTATCTTTGGTACTAAAACTGGCAAGTTTTTCTGTTTACAATTTAGTTTCAGTTTAAATAAAACAATGATTTTGATTGGTTCATGCAAACTTGCATGAGGCCAATCAGAGAGCGCATTTCTAACCCCGTCAAACTTACCCTATTCAGTCAAGGGCTTACATGGATCGGAGCAGATCAGAAACTCTGGACTTTGGAAGATGAGTCGTTATATACATAATTAGATTTGATACCCCATCTATGTATAAGTACACCAGGTATGCAAAGACTTTTCACCCCCCCCCCCCCCC